>JAPYZS010001900.1:0-16152 GCA_030522925.1 Trissolcus japonicus | reverse complement strand
CACTTAAAATACATTGAAATCCAAAATTTTCTCGATACTTTTTCATTTTGAAAATATAACCTCCGAGCGCAAGTCTGGTTATTGCATCCGACGCTTCAATTGTATTTGTAATTGATCAAAACAAATTTCCTTTGTTGACTTTTCATTATTTATTATGTACTTCAAGATAGTATAATTATTTTTCTGATTTACCTTTAAAAAAATCTCCCTTAGAAGTACGGTGCCGTCAATTTGACGGCTTTACTAGAAAGAAAAGTACATTGTTGACTTAAACTGTTTAACAATATAATGTATGTGTAATATGATCAGGAATTAATTGATTAATGATTTTTATAAGCATAAAGTCATTAGCCGATAAATAATGGTGAAATCAAGTGTCTTAGTTTTTGATAAAGCTTTAAATATTTTAGATATCATTTTTTTCGATATATACTGGTCCAAATAAAAAATGCAACACTTTATATATAATTCTTATGTGAAGTGTTGCGTTTTTTATTTGGACTATAGTGTATATGAGATGCCATAGTTTTCAAATAGGACTGAGATGTCCTTTTCTTCAGCCCTTCTGTGAGATGTCCTACTATTCGCTAGGACCGTCGATATATTCATATGTTTATGCTAATTCATTTGTTGTTTGAATTATTTATCCAAAAAATAGAGGCAGTCTTTACTTTTCCCACAAATTGAGTAAGATATTTTATTCATTTAAAAAAGATAATGCCATGGGAAAGAACCCATATGACTGACAAACAAATGTAATATGTTTTTTGAATTAATAGAAATAAGTAGATACAATAATTAATTATGAATTACAATAGACAAAGCAATCACAATAAAGCGCGACTAACACGGAGCATATTAGTTTGATTTTCTTAAGATTTCCAAGACAAAACCTGGCCTGGATCTTCTAGCGTGAACAATCCTAACAAATTTCTACTAGGGTATTTATTACACAAATATTTTTTTAGAACATTCAACGTAAATACAATTTTTTTCTCGTCATATAATTTTAAAGATGAACAGACTCTGATGTTTGTTTTGTCACAAGAAGATTAGATCAAACTGATTTTTATTATTTGTTTAGCTCAAATTTGGAAATCTCAAATTATTTTGGCAAAAAAGTAAGCTGATAATAATCAACTTATCACGAGGAGATTCTCATTGTGTTGATATAATTTTTTTCAAGAGTATGCATTGGACTTGGACAAAGAAAAATTCTAAACCTCGGATGATAATATTTTAAAAGCATCTGGAAACTGAACTGTCAATTACCCCGATCGTTAATATCGGTTGGATGATAGTGCAATGCTTTTGTTCTCTCTTATGCCTTCTACTGCATCCTTTCTGACAGTGCCGAGTGAAATGGAACGATCGTTGAGAATGAGACGGTCTCTGCCATTGAGAGAGCATGGCGCATCGACAGAGCACACTCCGAGAAGTCGCGCGCTCTGGTGTGTATTCCTGGCAGCTATCACTCGTGATGTGCAAAGCAGTCGAAGCGTCAGTGCACAACCTCCAGTACCAATATGGTCGTGAACGCGAATACAAGATCACTCGGTTGGACGTGTGGTCGGTAGTAAGTAGTGTTCGGAGGTGTCTGAGTGATGAGCGCGATGCAAACCCGTTAGAGGGTCACGATTAAAACATAAGTGAGACAAACGCTAAACGCTAATCAACAGCTCTCCCAATGGCACAAGAGTTGCTCACGATCGATCAGCAACATCAGAGAGCGCTTGGTATGTTCGACGAAATTACTACTGTCGACTACTTGGCAACGACCCTTTAACCTCAGTCAGTCCTACGAGCGGGCGATCAATCGCGACAAAAGCCGGCGCGCTCTTTTGCGCAGCGCCCCAGCGACAAGCTAGTTGAAAAAGAAGTAGAGCCTACCGGCCGCGCCAGGAAATTTCCTCGCTGTCGGTCGATACTCTCGAACGCGCGTCATGCTGTGGAAAAACGTACATCGTCATTGACAATCTCTTATACTCTGACTCCGAGCCTCGCCGAAAAAGAGAGGGATAAACCTCGAATGAAACAAAAATTTCGGATCATTGGGATCAATTAAATATGTTTAGTGCATATTTTATGTTATTATATCTGTTGCTTCTTTAACGCAATGACGAAATGCGAGTGATTCGCAAGGAATCATTTGTCTTTATTCATGACAATTTTGCACGGTCGATAACGTACAGTTTGATAAGGGATATTCTTCTCACGCGCTCTTCAAAGCAACGCAACCTCGCATTGTCTGCCATTGCTTTGCAGGATAAGCCGTACAAGTGTTTACGCATTGTTTGTGAAGAATTGTCCTAAGTCGATGCTTTTCGAACGTGTTATTATTGGCGATTTTTGATTTACAATTCCCTTTAAAAAGAACTTAGATAAATGAGTATAGATTCCATAATGATACCTGAAATAAAAGAATTTAGCTATTGACAACAATTCCATCAATACTGATCCAAATAAAAAATGCAACACCTTATATGTAATACTTATAGGAAGTGTTGCGTTTTTTATTTGGATTAGTTTTTGAATTCATTCATTAGATATGAGTCTTTGAAAAAAGATTGCAATGTTGTCGCAAAAATAATCAAATTTTTGACTTATATGTAATAATACCAAAAACAGTTTGCACTAAGAAAATGTGAAATTATATGGCTTCGGAAGTCAAATTCAACGTAAAATGTACAAGCCTGAACTTACGTAGATCATGTAAAAAAAGTTTTTTTAGTTTGTAACTGAATCTAATCACGTTTCTAACGTTCCCAACGAAATTTAATTATGGCAGAACATATAAATTTTACATTTCGAACAAACTTTTTACGTTTCGTTTTATGTAATTCGCTGAATTTCATGACACCTCGATACCATGTTTTTCACATTGAAATCTACGGTATTTGTACCAATTTTACTATATTTCTCATTTTACATGACAAATAATGTCACTTTACTTCAATAAATAATAGATGAAAAACACTATATTAAGAACTCGTTTCAAAACAAAATTACTAAAGGAATAATTTTTGTATCTTAACAATTGAATTGCAAGAGTTTGTTTTAATTTTACCGCTATGTGTTCTCAGTGATAGTTTCAAATAACAGGTATCTGCTAAATTTGAATATTTGACACAAAATTTTTGTGTCATTTCAGTATAGAAAAACGATATTGAATATTGTTAAAAATAATATTTCATTGATTCAAACTAAAATTTAGTTCTCTCAGATAATCAAATCGGATGTATAAAAACAAAGCCACAAAAAAATTGTGTGTAGTATTTCTTTTATACACTGGCTAAAATAATCAATTTTCAAGTAAAACTGATATTTTTGCATTGTTAACCTATTAAATTTTAGTTGAATTAAGCAAACTTTATTTACAATTCAAATAAGGTTTATTTAATTTAACTAAAATTTAAAAGGTTGAATAAATTTTTTTCTCAGTGTAAAGGGAATGCTGAAGTGAAATTCCAGCTATATGATCAAATGGTAAAAAATGAAAAAAAAATCAAATAAACTTATTCACGTAAAAAAATTCAATACGGATTAAATTATCCCTTATTTAAAATTGAAAATTTAAAATCGGGTTAACTATAAATTGCCCACTAAACAGTTAAAAATATTCATACTAAAATATTTTTTTAAAATATGTGTTTTATTTTTAAAACACATATTAACAATATATTATTTTAAATATAATATATTGACCATATATTGACAATATATTGACCATATATTGACAATATATTGACCATATATTGATAATATATTGACCATATATTGACAATACATTATCAATATATTGACAATATATTATTATTATTTGGTCAATATATTATCATTTTTACTAGGGAATTATAATAAGAGAACAATTACAATATATAATTGTATACCACACACATTTTTTTTCTGTCACAATAATGATTGTTAGCGTTATCTGTTAATTTTTATTAGATATATGGTTTGTCAGTCACTATTTAAGCCACACAGTACGCCTGCAATATTAGGTACATAAATATGCCTGTACGGCTCAATCTTCTTTTTGTCCACGATTTATGTGCGAATAGTAATTTGTCGTCAGTATTTAAAAATTGAACGTTCAAGTTTACTTAATGGTTGGGCTTTTAATTGCAAAAATTTTCGTGCATTGAAACATTTGTGATATCGTAAAGAAATTCAATAAACACCTGTGCGTTATTTAAATTGGCATTTTGCGGTGGATATTGCATGTAACTTTCTTGTGGAATTATCTTAGAATATCAATACATATCAATTCAACTCTCTGAATTCGAATCAGCGGAATTCACTGAGTTTCAGTGAACAGTCGCTGAAATTCAGAATAATCGCTGAAGTTCAATGAAAGTCCGCTGATTCAAATTTTTTCAAATTTAAAGAGAACACAATGTCAAAGCGTGAGATGAAAGTTTAAACAAAACGGAAATTCTCATGAAAAAAAAGTTCAGATTTTTTATTTACGGCTCAGCTTTGCATAAAAATAAAGATTCTTGGCACCTAATAGAAAAGTACAAAGACTAGCTTCTCTCAGAAAATATTGAACTTCCCGTAATTCATTTTTTATAAAAGTATACCTCACAATCACGTATTGGAACGGAACCGCACGCTTCAATGACTAATTTACAAGAAGAGCGTTATTTGTTCCGCGCCGGGTGAATATTTTTTTTTATTATATATTATTTCATCGTTGGCGTTTGGGAAAAAAATGAAAATCCTGATGGCAAAAACCCGTTTTGTCTGAGCATAAAAGAATATTCTTCTTTTACGTTCGCTACGTTAGATGGCCATAACTCGTAACAAGTCGGAAAAAAGTCTCACCGTAAACTTTTTAGCCTTTTCATATTTGCCGAATATCGAAAGTTTCATCCATGGTAACATTAGCACAGTCCGCACAGGTAGTTTTCCTTTGTCCAGTCCTTTGTCCAGGAACGATGCGAAAATGAACTGTCAAGGTTTGGTAATTTGATGGAACAAGATATCTCCTTCCTGATTTCTCGTTTCTTTTTCTCTCCTACTTCTTCTATTTCATGTCAGTTTCAAGTTGAGTTAGGTCAGTAATGGTATAATTGATAGCCTCAACCGACAAGATGAGTCTTCGACCTCATGAATTTTCAAAGATTAAAGACAGGCGTATTAAAATTAGCTTAATCACCTATATCTATCATTTTAATAATATGAATTTGATTGATTTAAGTCACTAGACAACTATTAACATATAAAAAATCGATTTAAATTTAAATTCCTCAAACTATTTTTTTTACAAACAAAACTTTTCGTGAACAAATTAAATTCTTATTGGAAACAAAAGAAAGTAAGTGTATTATAACAAGTGTGTGTATAACAGAATTTCTTATATTTTTTGCGTGTACGTATGAGATAATATCGATTCCACTAAAACGTAACTAGGAAGTTTGGAACACTAAAGTGCATTTCAATGTTTAGTTTATTAGAGTCTATTAATGAGCAAATTTTAGCACGCAACAAATATATATTGGAACGTAATTTTGTCATTCAAAATTTTCAACTCGATTCTCAAGCATCAAACTTTCTTGTTGGGGTTCTCGATGCGCCTTGCCAACTTCATTTTCTACACGGATAATTGCCAATTTTAGGATCATGGAATTTTCTTTCAAGTTGTTACAGCCAAGGATGTATTTTTAGAGGTTTGCCGTGTTCAAACTGCTACCTCTCCATTAAAGTGTTCACAAAGTGCGAATTTATCCAACACACTTGTGGCCAAACGAGCTGTGACGAATTAATTTTTCAGATTATTATCATCGAACAACTGTCTTAATCTATTACTAAAAGTCACAACTTCATTGCTATCATAAGGGGATATACATATCAACATATCACTAGCCAAAATATCACTACAAAAATATCACTGCCAAAATATCACTAACTAAAATATCACTAACTAAAATATCAGTATACAAAAATATCATGGTTTTATAAAGGGGGGGGCAAGCCCCCCAGACCCCAAAAAAATAACAAAAATATCACACAATTGGTTTGTATGATAACTCCTTTTTTTGAAACAAGATTTTGTTCATTAATTCAACGTTTTAATTTAATTTTGTTTTGTTTTTTTTTTTTCAAATCAGAGTTTGAACAAATTATAGGTTCAACACGTGCTATATCTGTATGGTAAAGTGAAGTTGAGTCTAAGTCATTCTTTTGACGCTTTGTAGTTATATTCACGCGTGAAGACTATGCGAAAATCTGGAATTTTGTATTTATTTTATAAATAATGTATAGGTATATATGAAAATCTGCTGTTAACTTAATAATTCAACCGAGGCAAGTTAGTGTGGTGGTAACGCTAGCAGCTTGTGTTCGGTCAAAATAATGAGGTATGTTTACAGACGATCTTTTTCCGTATAATCTTTAAAATTGGATTAGAAATTTTGCGCCAAATACGAAACTCGAAACTCGATTCATTTTGTTTCAATATATTTTTTTAACAAATATCATGAATCTATGATATTTTTGTTTTGTGATATGTTTGTCAGTGGTATTTTCGTAGTAGTATTTTGGCCTGTGATATTTTGGCCGCTACCCATTTAAAAGAATGGTTTACACCAACGAAGAATAATTAATTCATGTTCAAGAAATTGTCTCTATATAATTGACTGAAATAAACTGAGAAAATTGTATAACTGACCCGTTTGAGTTGACAGAAATTATCGAAGTGATCTCGTACAACACACAATTCTCGTCTCGTTAACTTGTTCTCTTTTACGTAACATTGACTAAAACATTCAGATATGCGAACATCGGTAAGAGATGAGATTTTATCTAAACAATAAACTGGCTGCCTTGTAACTTGATATTCCTCTGCTGCCTAGACTAATCATACACAGAGAATGCGTTCTTTTGATGAAAAATTTGTTACAATTTGCTATCAGAGAACTCGCAAAATAAAGAATTTTGCGAATTTTTGGATTGACATTATCTTGATAAATTTTCGTACGGAACTTACTCTCAATATATTTCAACTTGGTCATCATTTCAAACGCTCAACTTGAGTGTTACATTAAAATATTTAGAGTTAAATTCAATATCTGAGCATTTCAAATGATGCTCAATTCGACTACAACTTCCAACGTAAAAATAACAGTTAAAATTTGATCTTCATTTTGAATACTCAAATTGAGTGGGGTACTTTGAATTCAGAGTTATACCAGAGTTGATTGTGAATTCTGTTTAGAGTTATGATCAAGTTGGACGTATGACGTATGTCCAACTTGAGTGTTAATGCTGGCTCCATCTAACAGGATGGAGGAGGATTTGAACGTTTACCTCCAAGTTGGTAGTCGGGGCCCTTGTTTTTTTGATAAAATATTTATTGAATTCATAGTAACAATAAATAAATACATAAACCTTTAAGACCATCTATCAGTTTTTAAACATTCAAACTCGTCCGCTGTCTTCAATTGAAGGGCCGGATGTAATAAAGGGCTCGAACGGCTTTTTTTAAAATTGAAAAATTATCGAAATAAAACTTTCTCAATTTGCAAAATTTTGACAACCATTTTCCGGCGGTTTTAATACATGAAAAGAAGTTTTAGTAACACCCAGCTCAAGCCAGAGGGAGGCACCTAGACCGCATTTTGGAAATGAAAATAATTAAACATTTTGTGCATTTTTTCACTTTTTAAAACTTTTTTTAATGTGGCCGCCATTTTGTTAATTTTCAACTTTTTTATGTGAAAGTGGTACAAACTCCAGATAATTTCATCCAGTTTAATAACCCACAACGAAAATTGATTTCTGATCACTCAGAAGACCTGTAGGCTACCGCCCGATCAAAAGTGCACCCTAACACTTTCAATACTGCAACTCGAGTGCAACCGATATTTTTTCGACATAAAAAATCCAGAATGTACTTGAAACTATAATGATTAGTATATGAAAAACTCGGAAGGAAAACAATGTTATTTATTCGTAATAAAAAAAAATAAAAACCCCGTTTTTTTTGGTTGAAAAAAAGTAAATGTCCCCTTAACCACGATATTATATATTTGATAAACAATGGTACAACGTTGGCTGTCTAACATTGGCTGCCAACATTGGTCCAACGTAGAATTGGTTGTTCATTTTCGCTTAGCCTTGACAATTTTTACATGGGTTCGTTTGTTATAACATATACGAAGTGTTTTGTCGCTGTTAGACCTAAGGCCGAGCTCGTGAACTTTACGCCGAGATACCCATAGGACAATTTCGATTGGCGCGTGTTTATAACGAAATTTAATGGAGGTAGATTTTCCACTTCTACGAAAATGGATAATTTCAGTTATGTCGGTCTTTATGTCAAGTTTTTTAAGTTTTTACGTTCATTTATCGGTGAATTGGCTGACAGTAAAACGTCTACATTGATGATAGATTTCGAAAATTTCCAGATAATTAATCAATGATATGAACAGAGGAGGGGCTCAAGTTCTCTCCTTGAAGCACTTCTTCAGTCATGTCGAATCGTTTGGATAGTTTTTTTATGTTTTACAATGGACGCTTGCTTGTACAATTGTATTATGATGCGGATGAATTTCTCGGGCATAAGTGCTGAGTTATATAGTTTTGCCCATAAAAGTTCATGCGAGATGGAATCGAATTTCCGATGAAGGTCAACATAGAGGGCGTATACATTTCTCTCTGCCAATCGCAGTTAACATTGGATCGGTGTTTAAAGAACAAAATGTTGTTGGAGCAGCTTCCTCCACTCCTAAAGCCGTCCTGAGAATCTAATAGAACGACACGCACATCAGTCCAATTCACAAGTTTGGAGTATAGTATCTTGGCTAATAAGTTTGGCTATGGTATTGATAAGAGTTCCTCTGTAGTTAAGGGGAAAAAACACTGTGATGTAAAAAAGAATCGAACAAATTTTTTTTCTAATTCACGCATTCTTTGGGGTTCTTTGTATTCGCAAAGTT
This sequence comes from Trissolcus japonicus, assembly GCA_030522925.1. Taxonomy (NCBI): domain Eukaryota; kingdom Metazoa; phylum Arthropoda; class Insecta; order Hymenoptera; family Scelionidae; genus Trissolcus; species Trissolcus japonicus. The sequence continues at coordinate 7,207 of JAPYZS010001900.1, read as the reverse complement.
ATCGCGTATTTTTTATTATAATTTTTGTGTATCATTTTCAATACGCTACAGTAGTTTTGTTTTGTTTCAATAAATTGATTTCTTGTAAAATGTGTTTATGATGTTTGATTTTAAAAATTTCAGTTCTGTAATTTAATTTTTTCTTGACAAATTTACATTTTAAATCAAACCAAGATTTTTTCTGAATCGAGGTATTTTTAAAGTTAATTTTTTTAATCATGTCGATGTTATTTGCATATATTTTAATTGAGTCTATAATAAAATCATTACAAAAATTGACATCAACATCCTATTAATTAATATGCACAAGTTTCATCGAGTGAGTGGCAAAATTGTACACAGTGATTAAAATCAAATTTTGCAATTGTCAAAGATTTGGTTGTGCGGGCGTTATCTACATTCAATAAAGAATTATCAGTTATAATGCTCGGGTATAATTATCAGTATAAGGTCGACTGAAATCGCGAAATTATCAGACAGCGTTGCGAGCTGATTAACAAGAAGCGACTGTACCAGGTGAACGTGAAAGGAGTCAGTCCAGTCCAGGTCAATTACGCTGCAGCCGACGCCTGATGCGAAGATGAAGTTACCTTCCAGGTCGCCGGGTGAGTGGCCGTTAAGCAACAGAACACGATTGGTGCAGGAGGTTCTCGTAGGGAGAAGATCCGTGTCTTGGAGAAGTTTATTGTTCATACTGTCCGAGATGCCAAAATAAGTTGAATTAAAAAAAATAAAAATTAGATGCGCGAGATCAAGACATGTTAATAGCACATAATCTTTATACTCAAGATTATGAACAAGCAAGAAATTCAATCAGGTTTTTAATGCAAAAACGATATTTTTACAAAATAAAGTAGACCTGAGAAAAAACCTTGACGATAAAAGCTGCGACTAAACCCCGTCATCATTTTGCAAGCTTGTCTGTAATGCGTGTCTAAATTTATCTCGCCCAACGGCTCCGTTCAATACGAAACAGAGATAGCAGCGATCTAAAGTTTTTTGCACTCCAAGGGCTGTATAATAAAACCTACACGAATTCCACACGCACCAAACAATACTATTTGGTCCAATCGGTGGACCGATCGGTCGATCGAATAGACAAAAAATTCAATGCATCGTTAATTGGAATCCGTTGTCTTTTTGGGTTTTATTTAGATAAGAGAAAATTAATGTACCTCAATCGAATCAAACCCATTGTATGCCATGTCACTGTAGCATATTCTTGCATTTTCATTCGGCGGTCGTTTACAATTTTTGTAGTAACCCATGACAATCAGACACGATCGCAATCTAAAAATAGCACGCGATTGAACCTCGACCACTTATCAATACTGATGTGTCCAGCAAATAGCAATTTCGCGACAATGAATTTAAATTAAATCGTTATGCCAGAGTGACCGTTAGTTGTATACGCAATTCTAAACAAACGGGTATATCTATATCTCATCAGCCGAAAATCAATTTCTCCTTTTGAATTATAATAAAATATAATTATATATTTCTTTTTCAAATTGTTTTTGTTTCCCATTTACAATTCATTTTTTTCATTTATTTAATTAGATTGAATTGTAACTTATTGAATGCCAGAAATTTTGAAAGAAAATAATCAAGAGTGTTTATTTTGTTATACTTGGTAATCATATCATTTAAAATATATTTTTTTTATTTGGATATTTTTTTATGTTAGTTTTTATTAACAGTTGTTTTGACTATAGAAGTCATGGATTTTCTATCTTAATGTCTAGTTGAAAAAGGGACACAAAATGTGCCTTACTATGAAAAATAGGCAAATTAGATATTTTAAATAACTTTTTTTACAATAGAATAAACATTTTCTGCAAGAACCATTTTAAAGAAACAAAATTTTAAATCTGGAATTCCATTTTGTTATTTTAATCAAATTAAATTATGAATTTTTTTGTTTATTCAAATTGTGTAAACTGGAACATTAATTAACCAATCATTTTGCAATTAATTATTTATATAACCAAATTTATAATGAAAAGTATATTTTTCTATATATTTGATACACATAAATCAATCGTATAAGTGAGTTTCCCAATAAGAAGCCTATACTAAAATCTTCTTGTGGACCAATAGATAAGACAGCATTCTGTCACCTCAGAAGCCAGGGTTCGAATCCTCAAACAATGATTCTCATTTTTTTTTCATTGGTAATTGAAATCAAAATTAATTAAATAAATACAAAATAGTATTAATTAGTTAATTAATAATTTTTTATTTATTAATTTTTAAAATTGGCAATCCCAACCAGGCCCTGGACGGACAATGATCGGGTTAAATGGGTTAGGCCCATACTATGCCCATACCTGGACCAAACTTGGATCAAACAGGGTCGGGAAAAAATATGCAGGGCCTATTAAAAGCCCGTATTGGCCTAGGTAGTATTTCTTGGCATGTCAAAAATAGGCCCGGGTTCAATATTGACTAGGGGGATCATTCAACAACAATTTTTCAATAGTAACCGAAATATTTTTAACTTCGTTGGACTTTGATTATTTATTAACACAGCAAAAATAATGTTTCAAATGAATAGTTTTTGTAGTCATTTTTTGAACATTTCAAAATGTTTTCCTATGTCATTAGTATTCACTGAGAAAATAATATTGTAGAATCGGATCGTAAATTGTACTGAGTATAATGCATATCGTAAATGTTACAATCTATATTGTAACGTATCGTAAATGTTATAACGTATCGTAAATGTTACAATCTATATTGTAACGTATCGTAAATGTTACAATCTATATTGTAACGTATCGTAAATGTTACAATCTATATTGTAACGTTTACGATATGAATTGTACTCAGTACAATTTACGATCCCATTCTGTTGTAAACATTTTGGAATATTCAAAAAGTGACTACAAAAACGTTTCATGTAAAACATTATTTTTTGCAGTGAATCGAACTGTTTTTGCTCTTAGAACTTGTCTTGTCTTGTCCGTTTTATTTTTTTATCCAATTAAAATTAGTATATCAACCAATCAGCTGGACATCGATGTCATTAAAAATAACTGACTTGAAAATGTAAGCGAATCTGCCGGCATAGTAGATTCACATGGATCGAAAATGTTATGCAATATTCCAAATGATGCTTCGCTTCTTGTCATGCGGAAACAAAATACTGTTGACAGTTTTTTTACGCCGAAACAAAGCTGACGTGACACTACGCTGACAATTTTAGAAGTTGTGAGAACCGCTCGATACATAATATTCGGTTGGGACTTACGTTCTATATTATAACAGCAATACGCTCGAGTTGATATTCAACCACTGCAACACAGCATCAGCCCTAAAATGTTTTGGCAACGTCGCATGATCAGTCAATTGTCCTCTGAAATGTGCCCCTTATGCTCTTTATGTGAGGGCACAGCCTTGAAAAACACAGACCCCCTGTGCAAGGACTTTTACATAAAGCCCTTGCGCGAAAGCGTCTCACCATTCTCCATTCTTATATTCCAATTTTTTTCTTTTGTTTTAGGCTCAATGAATATAACGACAGTTTAACAATATTCAAAACGTGCTATCGTCTTTCCATACCGTTTTAAAAATTTTAATTGTTAAATAAACCTTTGATCATATAAAAAGTTTCTCAAATAAAAAACATTCACAATGACATGTTTAGTGAAAGTGTTTTACTAGAATATTTCATATATATTTACATCCATGATACATTTACAATTGGAACAAAGTAATAGTGAAAGCTCTCGCAGATGAAAATATATACACTCAAATATATTTTATTTTATATATTTTATAAATTTGTATATGAAATTTATAAAAAATATAAACCAAATATTATACTTGCCGGAATGTATGTTACATACAAAAAATATAATTTATTTATATTTTCAAAATATATTTTCGTCCATGCAAGAGTGCAAACGTATATATGTAGGTATAAATTAACGCGGTATATTGAAACATATATATTTTATTCAAAGTATTTATTATGACAAAATTAATTTTCCCGGTCAAACAGAGTTTCAAGCGAGTTGCAAAAGGCTAAGTGAAAACTCGTCTTACGAACAAAAAATAAATTAAACGGGAGTTGCTACTGCTAATTCACTATAGTAAAAATTTATTGGGCGTTTGTAGGGCGTCCAATGCCGCGCCTTATAGGGGCCTTTTAGGGCGAGCTCGCCCTATAAGGGTTGTCTTTAATATTTTTTCCCTCTGAATATTCAAGGGTATGCATCCATTACAAAAATATAGGTATGCATCCGATACAAAAATATCACTTATAGAAAAGGAATCAAATTTAAAATATGTAGAGCTGGTTGGAATAAGCAAAAGAAATGAAAAGCAAATGCAGCGTATAAACATGTATTCGTAATTAATAAATTATTGGATAAACTTGGTGATTATTATTATGCAAATTTTAATGTGTGCACAATGAAAATCGTTGATAAACTTCGAGATAATTGACTTCTTTATGTTCAGTTTTTTAAACCTAGTGTAATATTTTTAAATTCCAAAAAAGGGACACCATTGTATGCAATGGATTCAGATGATGTATTGCAACTTACGTCCACCCACACTGAGAAAAATGGACTGTTATATTAACAGTGTAGAACGTTTTGGCAACAATGCTGACTGTACAGTCAAGACAGTTAACGCAGCACTGATACTTCTACAGTTTGCACTGTTATGTTTACAGTTGACTATCAACAGTCAGGACTGTTGATAGTAAAAATAAATAAAAGTCTGGACTGTAATAGTTTTATGGTTTTACAGTTGAGCATTATCAGAAGAACAGTCTGGACTGTCATATTAACAGTCCATTTTTCTCAGTGCACGCGAGAAAATATGTTGGGGCAAATATATGCAGATGTGCGACTCGGCTTTAAACATCACTCGCAATCTGGTAATGAGTGTGTATCTAGGAGTATGTCTGCTACATCCTCGTAGATCAATAGTTGCTCTGCGAACACAGGGATCTTTTATTTGCGCAACACTGTTTGCTCTCAGGCGAATAATTTTTAATTACTATCAAATCGCTTACATACAGATAATGTTTACTTGCATTGATGAACTCGAGTTGAAAATTTCTATATTTATGATTTTACCACCGTTTATTATCAAACTCTTTTTTTTTCATTTCTTAACATCAGTTCAGTAATTGTGAAAATCTTAATTAGGTTCGTTTTTCACGAAGTTTTTTATGTTAATTATCTTCTTCAGAGCTGTCTATTAGTAACTTCGCTTTTGTTTGCATGATCAAATTTTTCAACTATTTTTTAATCCCTTTGAATAAAAAAAATCAAACTTGATTGTTTACAACAAACAACATGCATGGTTTCAAAAAAAGCAGTAAATTGATATTTTTATTATAATTATTTTAATCGTATTCATTTTGATGCGAATTACCCATATGATGCAATAAAAATCGATTCTCGAGAAATATAATCCCCTTTAATTTCTGGTTTCCTTAGCTCTCAATAATGTAAATCCGACTCTCAAGTGTCTTTGTCATTCAGCGTCTACCTACACTGAATATAGTACAGGAGTAGGGTAGAACCACGCAGACAGAAAAAGGATAGTATTGATTGCTACAACGGTAGAAGTGTTAGTAACTTCCTGAAGATTTTATTAAGATCGACACGCATCTTCAAATACAGTTGCAGAATCTTTGTTGTTTCAATTTAGAAAAAACACACTAGATAGAATAAAATTCAAATTTTATTGATGATTTTGATATTTTAAATACCAAATAATACAATTTCAACAAAATTGAATAATCCTAAAAAGTGGTTTCTATTTTGGACTGATGTTAAGCTCATAGAAAAAAATACATCATAATAAAACTACCCCGACAGGGAAAAAAATGACTACAGCGCCAAACAAAGGCTGTGGCACTTAGGATATGAAACGCAGGACATCCAATACTATTTTAATCTGTCACTAACCGCTTTTAGGTTAGTGTTGGTTGTCAAGACTGCAGCAGCATTTTATTTTTTTCCCGTGTACAGTCATTAGCAATTATGCCTGGTCAGGAATAGCTTACTTAAACTCACTAGTCAACCAGACCAGGCATATGCGCTAATAACCGTAGGTGTGGAAAGAGTCATAGTATTTTAATGAGAGCCTTCTGAACAGTCATTACGCATTTTATTACCATTTTTACTTGTTTCAAAACAATATAAAGAAGTTTTATAACAAGATATAAATTAATTTAATTTATCAGACACAAACATTTTCTGCCTCAGGGGGACATAAGAAAAGTTATTTTAGAATCTGTTCTTTCAAACTTTTAGTTATTATACTTTTTGAAGAAAAAATGATTTTATTACTCCTTTTACTCCTTTTACTTCTTCAAAATGAGAAAATGAATGATGAGAGTCACCCTCATAATAAAAGACCTGATGGAATAACCTGTGATAACTGTTCTTTTATTTCTACAAGATTATTAGAAAATTACTTATCGATTGATCAATCAAACATGACTATTGCTTTGCAATGAATGCTCATAACAGATTTAACGAATGTGTAATTAAAAGTTTATTTCAACATTTTCTGAACAGTGTACTATTGGCATACGCGGGTATACCAATTAAATTAACGCACAATTAAGGAAGGCTGGGGTGAATATCCAGCCCTGTGATCATATAGTCGGAAGAATTGATAAAAAGTGCAGACACATTAATAAATTAGACGAAAAATTATATAAATAGAGGTTAAATTAGCTGCCATTTTGAAAATAAATGTAGATACCCAAGTAGAAATTTCGATCGGGCTGAAAAAACCATGCGACCAGATAAGGATTCGGCATGGAATCCTAGGATGGCACTATGTATGAGCGTCACGCCTGGCATCCCTTAGGGCCCAGCCGGGAATCCCGTTTGACTCGACCAGGACCTGGTTGAGATTGCTATTTTGAAAAATTAGTAAACAAAAAATGGTTAACTATTTAATTTATACTATTTTTTTCATTATTTAATTATTTTTGATTTTCAAACTATTTAAACTGAGATTTCTAATGAATTAACCAGATTCTATGCTAGAGGATTCGAACCCCGGCCTTCGCGGTGATAGAACACTGTCTTATCCACTGGTCTATGAGTACATTCCAGTCTATACTTCCTATTGGGAAACTCACTCATACGATGGATGTGTATCAAAAATATAGAAAAATATGTTATTAATTATAAATTTGCTTATATAAATTATTAATTGCAAAATG
>JAPYZS010001899.1:0-11712 GCA_030522925.1 Trissolcus japonicus | reverse complement strand
ATCGACGATTTTGCAAAGTTATTCTGCAATTATGCAAACTATATTCTGAGGTACTGAACTATCTTACGTGGAATGCATCTTCAAGGTCGTGAAAACGTATAAAACAAGTCGTTTGTGTTTCCGATTGGCCAACAGTGAGACAAGCTTCTGCAGTTGGGCGTATGTATGCAGTGCATACGAATCAATTTGAGTTTTTTGCTTACGACTTCTACTCACGGTTGTGAGAGGTCCACCATCTTTCACTGTCCTTCGAACAATCAACGGTAAGAAATACCGTCGATTGTTTCTGAATTCCTTGGAGTTGTCTGGCGTTCCATGCCATAAGCTACTATTGAAGATAGGCGCTCCGGTCATCTCATTACGTAATTTAAATCCACCTCTACTCTGCAATGACACCAGACTTTATATCACGCATCTTAGCGATAGAGTGATTAGAGGAACTATAATGACTGGAGCTTATCAAGGGAGGAAAGTCATGATTCCGGAGATTCCGATCATTCCCACAGATTTGCCATTCGACTTTAAAAGAAGACAATTTCCTGTAAAATCAGCATTTGCTATGACTATCAACGAGTCTCAGGGTCAAACTTTGTGCGTTGCCGGCGTCCATTTGGAAAAACCATGTTTTTCTCATGGACAATTATATGTGGCCTAATCTCGCGTCTCAGATCCTCGTAATCTATATTTATACGCTCCCGATGCTGAAACTAATAAAGTTGTGTATCATAATGCGTTGTTATAAATCTTTTTTTACGTCATATCTTATAGCTGAACTAGCTATATTCACTTATAAATATAAAAAAATAATTCTGTATTATTGTCCATTAATATTTAACTTAATTTTTTAACAAATGCGATGTTCATTACAAAAACTAATTTAATTAAATAATACAATTACATGAGACTATGAGTGAATTTATAATAAGGTATCACGTTTTCAAAGTAAGCTTAGCTCAATGTGCAAGGACTATGTTAACCCCGCGGTCAAATTCAGTCAAATAGTTAAGAGGGGACAACAGAGAGTGAGGATGCAAAGAACTGAGCAGAGTCACCCGCCCTTACCGGTCGAAAGATACTCGAGTAACAACGCGATCACTTATGATGCACTAGAGAGAATCGAGAGAACAATCAAGGTACACATAACCAGAGAAATAGAAAGTATCAAAAAAGAATAGAGCGATAACTCTCTAAGACTCAGCGACTTTTCGGGGACGGTCAAAATGAATGATCAAATTACACACCCTAAATTTAGAAAAACTAAACGTAATTGATATTAACGTAAACTCCTTAGTTTCACATGACAAGAGAACAGCATTAGTAGTATCATGTGAGAAATACGACCCTGACATTATTACCCTAAGCGGAACAAAACTAAACGAGAGGCACAAGCTAGCATTTAAGAATTATAATATTGTGAGAAACGACAGACCAAACTCACGAAAGGGGGGGGGCGGGGGTGTATGGCAATTCTGACAAAAAAAAATCAAATATAAAATCGTATCATTGAACTGTGCAAATGAAATAAAAATTGGTTTAACATCCATTATCGAAATTAAAATGAATAACAATGACAAAGTCTTTATTGTTAGCATCTATGCAAACGAAAATACAAGGTCATATTTTAGAGATGATTTGACTAACATTTTTAGAGATCTTAAACTTATGTACAATGAGAATTACTACTTGATAGTAGGAGACCTTAACGCAAAACATATAAATTGGTCCAACCCAGTAAACAACCCGCGAGGTTATTATTTAAATAAGTGGCTAGAAGATAATGATTCATTTTCTAAAGTGAAACTATATCATTTTGCACTACTTGTAACGGACAGTGTAAATGAACACGACAACATCTTACCTTTTGATAGTGACCACTTAGGCTTGATTTGTAACATTGTGCACCAAAATACAAATAGCATATCACTAGAACTGAGCTCACAAGTGAATAGCTATAATTTTGCCAAGACAAATTGGAAATCGTTTGGTGAGTTTATCGACGAGAGTGCTGTTCCAATCCCCATCGATAGAAACCTCTCTGATAACGAAATAGATCAATTTCTAAAACACATTAACGACACAATTAACGGAGCGATTGAAGTATCCACTCCAAGAATTGAGCTGTCAATCTCGTCCGATAAATATATCACGCCTCGAATAAAACATCTGAAGACCAAAAAATTAAGAATGATCAATCGTCTTAGAAAAATACAAACCTTTAATAATCACCGTTTTAGAGACGAGATAATTAATTTAAAAACTCTCATTAAAAACATCAAAGTAGAACTTGCCGCGGAATATCGTAAGAAAACTAACAAATACTGGGCAAATAAAATAAGCAAAATAAACCCGCGTGATAACAAAAACATGTTCCCGGAAATGTGTTAGATAATTCAGGTAACTTCCAAATAAACGACCCGGAACAGAAAGTCAACGTGATGGGCGCGCATTTCGAATCGATAAACAATATTGAGAGATAAAACCCGGACAGGGTACAATAATATAATATAATTCAAAACGAAATTGACAATTTTAAAGATCATTTGAAAATTGACAAAGAACAAAATAGGACATTATTAAATTTTAGCGCGGTTAATACAGCAATAAACCCAATCTTTCAGGATAATGTAAAATACTTTTGCACGCCAACTAGGCTGATGGACATGGTAAATCCTTTGAATAACAAGAAATCATCCGGGTTCCATAATATTTCAAACTTCGTGATAAAGAAATTACCCGAAGACCTTTTACGTGCCTTAACAATCTTGTTTAATAACATGATAAATAATTACTATTTCCCTGACATCTGGAAACTGGCAAAGGTGGTACTCATTAGAAAGAAAAGTAATAATAACAGTAACACAACTTATTACCGTCTCATCAGCTTACTCCCAAACTTCAGCAAAATGTTCGAAGTCATAGTCAATGATACCCTGCTCAGTCACTGCAAAACGGCAAACTTGATCCCTGATCAACAATTCGGGTTTAATTATAAACATTTAACTGTACACGCGCTTCAATTGGTAACTTCCGATATAAATAAAGCACTGCTCAGAGGGGAATTCAGGGTTGCATGCTGTGTAGATGTGAAGAAGGCATTTGACACCGTGTGGCTCGATGGCTTAATCTACAAACTATTGAAATTTAAATTCCCAGTATATCTAGTGAAATTGATTTGGCCAATGCTACGCTAAAGCAGTTTCGTATCACAGACGGGGAGTTCACCTCCCACCATACTTTCTCTATCAAGAATGGCCTGCAACAAGGCACAGTAAATGCCCCTTTACCGTTTAATATATGCAAATGCGAGTTGCCCAGGATGTTCGGTCTCAACGAACCTGGACGAGGCAGGGCAATCGCCTTTGCTGACGACCTGCTTCTATATTTTCACGATAATAGAGTTACCGACATTCAAAATAAATTACAAAACTTGTTTTGCCAAGTGAGAGACTACTTTAACACTTGGAAATTAAAAATAAATATAGCAAAATGCGAAACTATTCTTTTTAGACCAAACATGCAATTTACACACAAATCAAACCGTAGAATATGAAAAGATTTCAAAATTAGAGAAGACATTGATAGTGAGGTGGAAATTCCACATACGCAAATTGTCAAATACTTGGGAATATACTTAGATGAAAAGTTGTATCTTTTCCTATCTGGAAAGAGTTAGTCAAATGCCACACCGCCGATATAGCACAGCTCTATCGAGCTTTGACAAAAAGCAAAACTATAAAGATATCAAAAAGTATTATTGGCTAAATCGTAGGTAAATAACATATCTACTTCCCCCATTTTCATTTCTCACACCCCCACTGTCAAATAAGTGTCGTTTAGTTTTTTCTATTTATATACAAATTTTTCTAAACACTGAGATTAACTGTAAACGGAAAATATAAAACTGAAAATCCAGTTTTCATTATAAGTTAGTTATTATTTAAACATAAGCATAAATTTGTAGGTGTTACAGTCAAGGTGTTACAAAGAAGACCCAGGCGGGGTCCTATACACCTCATAATTACCTGTAAGAGAAAAAGCGTTTTTCATTTGTTTTTTGTATGCAAAATTGTTAAAAAAGTAAAAATTTATTAAGTTAATGAACATTTGTTCAAAAAAAAAAAAAAAATGTGCAAGATGTTACGCTTGAAATTGAGAAGATAGGGTTCGATTCTCGGTAAAAATATATTATTCATAATTTCCTTTTTGTATTTTATTTTTCATTTTACTATGGACAATTTCCCTATGAGCACAAAATAATCTAGGAATGTTTTTAAAAAATTGAAATTATATTTTAAAAATAATATTTTGATGTTACTAGAATGAGGAAGTAATTTTTCTGTAATGTTATACGTCCAAAGGTACGTATTGGATTTTTTTAAATGAGTGACAAATTTTATTGAATATTATTAGAATGTTATTTTACTGTTCAAAAAAATTACAGTCTTTTTTTCTGATGCGCCTAAAATATCATAATAACTTTTTTAAATATTCTTTTCTTATTACAAAACTTCCGAAAAACGGAATATAAATTAACTAAAAAGAAAACTTAATTTTTCGGTAACATTTTATCAATTTATATAATAAATATTCCATTTTTTTTCAACAGAAAAATATTTTTCAAATAATACAAGATCAACCTAGAATATTCCAAAACATGCATAAAATTTCTCTTAAGTATTTTATGATCATTTCTTTACTTTAATGTGCATTCATTTTAATTAACCATAAATGAATACTAATATTTCTAAAAGTTGTAAGGAGGATTTCATGAACATAATGTCACATTTTATAACCAAACAAAAATCGTTTCTCTAATATTTAATGGATATTATTTACAGGTTATGTATATAAAAATCTGTTTTTTATTCCTATGTAATTAGATTACAATAATCTAGTTTAAGGAAAAATATAGCTTCAATTATTTTTATCATCAACGTTTATTTACGCTAATCCTTACAAAAATTGGAACACGGTGATTTCATTACAAATTCTGAAATACCTATTAACAAAATAAAATAAAAAAAAAGGATTTATTGTGACTTTACTTTGTAGATCTTGGTGACTTTTGGAAATAAAATCATTTTAGCCACCATTACAATGATTCAACGATATAGTGAAAACTTATTATCTCTTAATGATTGAACTTCTTTATGAAACTTCTTTATGAACAAATGAAAAAAATGAACCAGGAAACATTCTACCGCCAAACAAAGACATAAGTTTTCATAATCTGCAAGCTTTTGAAAAACGAAAATATGATTTGTCTAACTCTTACGAAAAATCAAAATCTATATTATATCCTTTTTGACAATCTATTTAATCGGATTATAAATATCTTTGGCGTAATATGAATTAATCTTAATCGATGACAACACGTTTGAATGATTTTATATTATCAGAGTTACATCATTGGTTGAGTGATTTCATAACTTATATACCATAAATGACTTTCCACAATTCAAAGGGCTCAAACTTCTCTTTATTGTCTTTTTGGCTGTATTTAGCCGCGGTTTCGTCCGTCATTAACAGTCCCATGATTTTTCTGACAGTTTTATTCAATGTCTTCTGCAACTTTGATGATATTGCAGACTTCTATAAAATCATATTAATTGATATTATACGTGCGTGATTAAAGACAGGGTCAAGTGGTGTAAACATGAATAAAGAGATGAAATGGAATAGACAAATTAATACAGTAATAAAACATACGTACTAAATTTTGTTTAAAACCATTCTCCGTCTTTAATTGCCGATCCACACGCTTCAAATCAGCTACACTTTTCATGGGAAAAACGTCCAATTCGAAAACGTCATTTTCGATGTCTTGCTCTTCTTCATCAACATAATTATCAACACGAGGACGTTGATTCCTTACATACTTTTCCATCCTTTTTTGTCGATTATTAATTTCTGTCAGACTTTTAACAACAAAAGTTTTGAAGTTCCTCTGTAAAAAGACATGAAACAAATGTTACCAATAAATTTTACCATAAAATTAAATCAATTTTTAACTTAGAATTAACATAAAAAAACACAAAAAACTTGAAATAAAAAAACAAATAAAAAACATTAAAATAAACCCAAGTTAATACCTCTCTCTTTATCAATTTTTTGTTCACGTTCATCATCATCTGCTTTAACAGTGCGTGTTGAAGGCAATGTCAATGACTTTTTATGTGCAGGTTGAACCTTTTTTTTCGTTGTTGAAGTGCTTAAAGGTGGTTCAACAGTATCCCTTTCCACGTCTAAATTCTCATCTTCGTCGATCGAATTTGAATATGATATCGATCGAGCGTGTGTTTTGGTCTGCTGCAGCTTAGAATAATTTGATTTTACCACATCTTTGCATTCTGGTGGATGTTGATGGACCGTCTTAAGAGTCTTGTCCATCTCAGGATCGGATTCAGATTCTGATAAAGGACGTTTTCTTCTTCGCTGACGGCTTTTTTCTCTTTCTTGCTCTGAGTCGGTGGCTGTATTAACATCTGATACTTTCTCAGCAAGTTTCTCCTTTTCAAGCGCCCTCTGATAAGTATCTCAAGCAATTAAAAAATTAGTAAATATAACTGAACAATTTGAAACCAGCATTTTTATTTATAGGACAGGAACTAGTTCAGCAATATCTATTAACAAATACGGCAATTTCTCTCACCACATACTTAAAAAATTGTATAATTATATTGAAATTTACTATTAAAAATCACTATTAAAGAAACTAAAAAAACAAAAAAATCGAATGAAAAAAATTTACAAGAGGTATGCAAAAAAGTGACCAACTTTAAGAGAAGCTAAAAAATACCAGTACATACCAACTGTTCCGAAGACAAATTCGATTTCATACATAGGCCACTCTTTTTCATTTGTATCAACTTCGTTTGCAATAAGTTGTTTGACTGTTTTCGCGTTTCCTTGAAAATGAAAACAATGTATAAAACTTTTGAATAAAAAAAAACAATTAGAAATGATACAATGGGCACCTGTGCAAAGTTTATGGCAACGGGTCTTTTTTCTGCAGCTATAATTCCAAAGGAATCAAACAAAAAATAATTCATTCCTGTGATTTTATTTCCATTTGTTGCCAACAATCATTGCACAGAATGCAAAGAACCCGTTGTAAAAGACACAACGAAGGGTGATACAAACTTTACAATATGGCGTTCATTGCAACAACTATGTTCTCTTGGTGAAATAGAATTTCAAAAACAACACAACTTTAATTTTGCAACAGTGCACTTCACACTTACCATTGTCTATGATTACAATGTTAGCTAAACCAAAACGTGGCCGTTAACTGAAATTCCGACTAATTGAAACGACAGAAAAAATTTTTACTTCAGAACACGTTGTAGCGCAATCCACTTCAACCGCTAAAGTGAAAATGTAAACAGACTATTTCCAATGTCGATTGTTGCAGAATTTTCTCGACCAAATGTACTCGACCAATCAAAAGATGCGTACGGTAACACCTTGCCGTCTGCCAATTAGAGGTCGCGTTTTGTCTTCGTCTCTTTTGAGACAAATGTGTTTTTGCAGTGTCGAAGTCATAATGGAGAAATATGTCCTGTGTTTTTAGACTTCTATTTTAGTCCAATTAAATAAATTTTAAAACTACTGATCAACAAAAAAGTAAGTAAATTGTATATGTATTTTGACCATGCATTTTTTTGATATTATTACATTAATTCACACACATTTGAAATTTATTAATTTTTTTAAAACTTTCCTAACCTCAAAACAAAAAATTTTTATGAATATTTTTACATAACTATTCGATTTATATTGCATTTCCAGGTTTGTGTCTGAGATATATCAAAGAGATCACGGAAAAATATTGCCGAGGTGACTGATCGTCACTTAAGACGAATCATCAAAGCTGAAACGAATTAAAATTTTCAGCATATTTTTGGACAAAGTGCAGAGTATATTATTACAGAGGAACCATCTGAAAATGTGAACGAGAAGTGATCCGGTAATTCCGTTTACAAACGAATCATGTTTCATTATTTCAGTACAGTTTATTCAAACAATTTTTTCGTGAATGATTAATTTTTTAATGTTCATTTATAAGTAACTTTCTTGAATGACATACAATTTCAATTCATGTGAAACAAAATTAAACGAATTCGTATCCGAGCATATATACCGAATTAATTTTATCTAAACAGGCACAATTGCAAACAATCATTCAAAGCGAAAATGTAAACACTCTAAAGTGATACTATTATTTTTTATTTTATTATGATCCAACAGTAACTGATTTAAATTTTAAGAAATATTAGAAGACATTGTATTACCAGGATCAGAAATGATTATATTCTACAAAAGTGAGATAAGAAGTTAAAAAATATGATACTAATATTTTTCATCTGAATTTTTCAACTATCCTGAACCAGACGATGAATAACCTTTCGACCCTTAATAACAGTTATTAGTACGTTTATCTCAACCCATTAGATGAGTTTAAGATAAAGAAATCTTTACATTTTATCAAATGAAGTTACCTTGAAATATAATACCTGTTTTGGTAACGGTAAACTTCAGCTAAAATATGAGAGTGTTTAACGCGATTTCGAAAGTCATAATTGTTTGCGCGTTTTATGTTTTACAGGAAAGAAGAAAAAGCTAGTTAAGGTAGTTGCATCTATTACCGACATAATAAGAAATACGCATGTTTTTAATTTGCAATGAAATTAGTTATATAAAAATTTGGATTCGAATCGAGTTGCAAGTGATAGAAAAATTATCGCAGTATCGGTTTAGAGTGTCAAAATTGTATATTATATGTTCTGGGCCATATGAAATGTATTATTATTTGAAAAATACACCTTGCATCAATGATCGACACTTTTTTTCTCAGTGGCACCGGTGATCGACAGATCTTTGCACGTATTACCGACACGACATTGCTGGTGAAAAAAAATCATTACATGTTTATAAGGTTGTCAATTCAATACTTTTATCATTTATATTTAAGCGAACAAATTAGTAAATAATTCAAAAAAATTATTTTTATTCGTACAAAAAAAAAATCTTAAAAATGATCATTTACTGAAATGAAATATTAATTGAATATATTGTAATGTTAAAATTTACATGTCACTGTATTATTTGAATCAACGAACTATATTTAACAAACATATGAAATGAAATCAATGCAATTACATAGAAATTTAACATTATAAATTGAACATAGTTAATCTTCTTGTCGCAAGCGTTTTTCAGCCTCGGTTTCTTCTTTAGTATTCTTTCTTTTTTGTCCTCTTGTGGTCACTTTCGGAGCTCTTTTCTTTTCCATTGCAGTTTCTTTTACTTTTTCCTTTTTTTCTTTTTTGAGTCTTTTTATTTCTTCTTTTTTTGCGATTTTCTCTGCCCGTTTATCCAATTTCTCTTGTTTAATGCGTTTTGCTGTTTCTTTTATTTGTTCTCTCGGCAACTTCGCTTCAGTTCGTTTTTTTTGTTTTCTTCTTTTTTTGCGATATCATCAGCCTTTGCTTTTTTCTTTTGTTCTTTTATTTCTTTCCACACACGCAAAGTTACAACAGCAGGAATTTTTTCTTTCCCAGATTTCTTTGTAGATTGTTTTTTGGGATCTACCTCTGGCCAGTACAAAATGTTCTTGAATGATTCATGGGCTCCATACTGATTGCAGACAGTAGACTGATTCACTTGCTTATGAACAAGTGATTCCGGTAGTTTTTGTGATGTTGATGATCCTGGAACAATATCTGGCTGGTCGTTGTTCGGTGTTGATTGTAGATTAGTTGAACTTGAAATGTCGTCAGTTCCCGGGGTTGTTCACTTGGGTCAGCCGGTCCAGGTTGTAAAGTAGTTTGTGTTTTTGAGTTGAGTACCGACGATAAATCGTTTGTTGATGAATCCAAATCGAGTAATTGTGGAGTTGACGGTTCAAGGGATTTCTCTGTTGACTCAGCAAATGTTTCATTGGATAGGGTTACCAAAACGACATCTTGAATAGTTGATCCAAGCATCGACTTCGCAAAGTTCATGTGGAAATCTTCTTGATCTTCACTTTCCAATGAAATCAAATTGATTGGTGTCAATGTTTCGTAGGTCTGTTCATCGATTAGAAAATTCTGATTGGCTTGATTGACGTCTTGAAATGATTCCAAATCTAAAGAAGCAAGTTGTTGCAACACTCTAACGTCAAGTTCCACAACAATTAGGTACTGAGTGACACCGACATCTTCAGCAGGCTGGACATCTTATACAATCTTCCCTCCGACACGAACTTTTAATTCCAACCAGAGTTGAAACAAACCTTTGTCTTCAGGTACCCCTTGCCAGATTGGAGATCACTGCTTGCTTCGAAAAGAGCAACTTTTTCTCCTAGTTGTTTCTCCAGTGTGCGAAGAAATGTAGCTTCATCATAAAGAGTCGTAGAATTCGAGGTATCACATTGTTGCAGAGAGGTGTCTGCTGATTCGTTGATCACGTTTTCTTCTGCCAGAAATTTTGCATAATTAATTGCATTGGGATCGAAAGGGTGCAGGCCTGTTGTCCTAAATCCATTGAAGAGGATTTTTTTCTTATCAAGCTGAGATAAAGTTAAATTTAACAGCGGAGCAAAATTTTCTCTATGAATGTTTTTTCCGAAATTTTTTACTCGAAAATTTGTGATTTGGTTCCTCCATTCATTTTTCAGAAGGTGAAAAAAAGATACATCCAGTGGTTGGAGTATATGAGTCGAGTTAGGGTAGAGTGCCACCAAAATGATTCCGTTCTCGCTACAAAAGTTGCTTATTTCAAGAGTCAAATGGGACGAGTGTCCCTCCATCAAAAGGATAACAGGCAACTGGATGTTGTTTCGCAACAACCAAGGATGGAAAACATTCGTGATGTATTCATAGAATAATTGTCCCGTCATCCATCCAGACTCAGATTTGCCAATGCCCCACTCATCCGGCCCAGTATTAACCAAATTTATCGGCAAGCGCTGATATTTGAAGACGATCATTGGAGGGGACAACAAACTATTTGCGTTGCTTATAAAAAAAAGCGAGAAATTAAAAAAAAATGACAAATTTATAATATTGACAAATATTAATCAAGCAAAACATTTACCTGTTATGAGTGTGTTAATGCACTCTTTCTCGTCATTAGAAACAAATTTCTAAACAGTTTTTCTCCCTTTTTTCACCAGAACAACTTCACTTTTGGGACATAAGTACAAAGCTGATTCGTCGGTATTCCGTTGGTCGGTATTCTCGTTGGTCCGAGAACTTATCCCTGCGGGACACCACCCGTGACTCGGTACGATCTTGTTCCTATCTCTGATGTCCTATCTCGTATGTCAGGACTCTGCTCGTGAAATAGCTGGCGATGATCTTCAGCAGGTAGGTTGGGACCTCGATCTTTTGCAGGGCCTCTAGGATGCAGCTCCATCTCGCTGAGTTGAACGCGTTTCGCACATCTAAGGTCACGATGGCGAAATAATTTTTCATTCGTCTCGTCCAGCTGCTTCCTGTTATCACCTCTCTGGCGATACCAGTGACCTTGTTTACGGCATCGTTCGTGGATCTGGCTTTTCGGAATACGTACTGGTTTTCAGAGAGACCTTGGTTGCCCTCGCGGAATACCTCAAGTCTGCCACAAATGATCCTCTCGAGCACTTTGCCTGCTGTGTCCAACAGGCAGATTGGACGGTAGGATGAGGGCTCGTTCGGTGGTTTATCGCCCTTGGGCAGAAGAACC
>JAPYZS010001898.1:0-11715 GCA_030522925.1 Trissolcus japonicus | reverse complement strand
TCCTGATTTTTAATTGGAATAATCAAAACATAGTTTGATATAAGATACATTTGCTATTTTAAATGATAAATTTCAGGAAACCTTTTTCTCCGTGTATTTTTTTTCATTTCATTTCATTCATTTTTCATGATATTATAAAAAATTAGCTAATTCTGCGTGAAAGAAAAAAACGGAAATCTTTTTCATATTCTTGTTATTTAAGATGAAAATCCAGACGGGGGGAGACGCGGCCTCCCGGGGTTGGCGCGCGTAGCGCGCAGGGGGCGTAGCGAGCAGAGACCCCTAGTATATTAAAAAATGGTTCCATATTAAAAAACAAGTAATAACTTTTTTCTATTAAACACAATTGAGTTATAAGCCGAAACATCATTTGCGCAATTGAAAGTGAAGAGGTGGTACAACCGAGTGGAGTTTGCAATGATGAGACAATCAGAGGTGTTGCGACATCAGTAATCTGACGGCACGCACGAGAGAAACGTGCGCTCAAAAAAAGTGGCATTATGGACGTGCTGCTGATTTTATTAACAATTGCTATAGGCGGCTTAATCGCATACCTATACTACTCCATGACATACTTCAAGAACACCAGTGTGCCCCATGAGTCACCATTGCCTTTACTAGGGAACACGTTACCAATGGTTCTCCGGCGGCGCCACTTTTTGGAGCTCTTACTGACATTTTATAAACGCTGGCCGGAAGCGAAGTACTACGGTTTTTATGACTTTCTCACTCCCGTAATCTTTGTGCGGGACCCCGAACTGACCAAATCAATAACAGTGAAAAATTTCGAGCATTTCACTGACCACCGGACTTTTGCAAACCCGAACTCAGATCCGCTGATCGGGCACAGTTTGTTCAGTTTGAAAGGCGACAAGTGGCGAGAGGTCAGGAGTCTCTTAACCCCTGCTTTTACATCCAGCAAAATGCGTCAAATGTTTGAGCTTATCTCCGTCTGTGCAAAAGATTTCGCGGATTATCTTGTGGAGACAAGCCGGCAGCTCGAATCAGCTGATACCGACATCAAAGACGCATTTACCAAATACACCAATGACGTTATCGCAACGTGCGCGTTTGGCATCGCGGTGAACTCGATGAAAGATCCGAATAACGAGTTCTACGTTTTTGGTAAAAAAGCTGTCGATTTTGGTGGATGGAAAGCTCTGAGAATGCTGTTCATCAGGACGTGTCCGAATTTAGCTAATTGGTTGGGCGTCAGGATTTTTGACGCACACACCATAAGATTCTTCACGGACTTGGTGAGCACGACAATTGAGACTAGGGACGTAAAGGGCATTTTCCGGCCTGACATGATTCAACTGATGATGGAATCTAGGGGCAAGGACAACACAATTCAGCTGGACATAACTGAGATGACTGCACAGGCGTTTATATTTTTTCTTGCTGGGTTCGAATCGACATCTACACTCATGTCCTTTGTAGCTATTGAATTGGGTTTAAACCAGCAAGTTCAGGATAAATTAATCAATGAGATCGACGAACTCATGAAACAGGCAAAAGGGAAACCGAATTACGACCAAGTGAATTCAGTTTCTTATCTGGATGCAATTTTGTTTGAAACACTCAGGCATCATACTCTCACGGGATTTTTAGACCGAGTTTGTGTCAAAGCTTTCGAACTGCCACCGGCTATTCCAGGGGGCAAACCTTTCACTGTACCAGCGGGGATGAACGTGTGCATCGCGTCTGATGGCATTCACAACGATCCAAAATTTTATCACGAGCCTGAAAAATTCGATCCAGATAGATTTATTGGGGAAAAGTTGAATTCAAATTCGCTGACAAATTTGTCTTTTGGATTGGGACCTCGGATCTGCATAGGCAACCGGTTTGCATTTATGGAAATTAAATTAGTATTAATATATCTTTTATCAACGTGTAGATTCGTTACGTCGTCAAAATTGAAGTTGCCGTTGACTTTGTCAAAGTCAACTGCATCCTTGTGGTTAGAGGGTGGATTTTGGGTGACTGTTGTACCCCGAGATAAATAGTTGAAACATTAAGAAAATTTATACAATTGCCAATTTATCTACTACAACTTTTTTAAAATTACTAATCTGTCAAACCTAGTTCTAATTAATTATTAACTAGTTATTATTGATGTATACATTGTAATATACCGAAATATCATTTTTGGTTTTTTTATTATTTCGATTAAAAATATTTTTCAATGATTAAAATTTTTATTTCACAAATTACGATCTTATGTTTTGATATTCATTTGAAAGATGATACATGACTATAAAAATAACTTTTACTTTTTCAGTCAAGCTTTTTGTACGTTACTACCAGTGTCTTATTGTAATTAGTATTACATTTGCACATTATTTACACATGCCGCAAGAACTTGACCGTGGCCGCTAAATGCAGTCTTCTCGATCACACATCAAGGTCGAATTATCTCAACCGTTTTCCAGTTGCGCGTAACGTGGATAATAACTTACATCTCTTGATTTTAAAAATGACTGATTTTAAAACACTTAGAGAAAAAATTTCATTGAACCTATTACATTTTAGTTAAAAATTAAATTAAACTTTATTTAAAATTCTAATAAAGTTTTTTTAATTTAATTAATATTTGTAGTGTTCGTTTTTCCTTTCAATTTAAAAATAGTACGATATGAAGTGATGTATAATTTTCAGTAAAAATCAAATAAAACTTTATTTTCATAAAAACATTTTCAATACGAAATTTGAAGCGAAAAGTTTTGCATTCAAAAAACTTTTCGTACAATTATGCATTCAATCATGGTCTATTTTAAATTTAAGTACAATTCCTGTTTTTTACGAGCGCTAGACACTATGCAAATGGTTGTTGTATTACAGCGAAAAACTCGAAAGTTGCTAAAACTAAAAATATTT
This sequence comes from Trissolcus japonicus, assembly GCA_030522925.1. NCBI lineage: Eukaryota > Metazoa > Arthropoda > Insecta > Hymenoptera > Scelionidae > Trissolcus > Trissolcus japonicus. Next base: position 8,835 of record JAPYZS010001898.1, on the reverse strand, counting down.
ATAAAATGTTTGCAATGTCAGTAACTCGTAAGTCAATTAGAATTATTTTGAACAAATAAGCAAGCAAAATTTTAACTAATTTATATTATTGCACAAATAAAACATGTTCGCGAAGCGAAAATCAAGGGTATTTCGTCTCTGCCATTATGAAATTTTAACAAAAAATTTCAATTTTTCAACAAAAATATTGATATAGTTCAAAGTTGGTCTATAACATTTGGAATATTTAGTATTAAACAAATTTGAAAGCAAACTTAAACAATTAAGAAAAAACGTTTGCACATTTTATGAATCGGTTGTTTTATTATTATTATCAATTTTCATTTTCATACATAGGATAGAAAAACACCATCATATTTTACTATGATTCTCAGCAAAGCTCGTACGGTAAAGCTACATATAATAAATTACAATGATCATAATAAAATTTAGTCGGAATTCAGTAAAAATTGTTCTGTCGGTAACAAATTTTTTTATAATTCATGTGAAAAATTTGCATTTTGAGGTTATGGTTCGCGGTTTACAATGGTCACGGTAAATTTTGATGAACTTTTCTATCCGTGTAGTATTTACTTTGAAATTTATAATAAAAATTAATAGAAAATACTTTTTATTATAAACTTACAATTTTAAATTTAACGGAAAGTAAAAATGATCAAAACGCATCATGTACTTATCAGGTATTTATCAAACAATTACAAGAGGAGGCGGCGCGGAGCAAAGTGCATGACAAATCTATCTCGTACTGAATAGTAAATGACGCAACATCAGTATAATAGCAACTATCGCGCACAGAGCATACAGAATAACAGCTGAAGTTGAATAAATGGACCTAAATATTCTCACACTCGTAACCGTCGCACTGGTTAGTTTAATCATCTACATAATCAGATGTATGAGACATTTTAAAAACACCGGCATCCCTCACGAATCGCCATGGCCTTTATTCGGCAATATGTTACCAGCCGCTCTTGGCCGGGTTCATTTTTCAAATCACATCACAAAATTCTACAATCGCTGGCCCGACGCAAAATATCATGCATTTTATAATTTCCTTACACCGGTTATCGTAGTGCGAGACATGGAATTGATCAAGTCCATAACGGTGAAAAATTTTGACCACTTTATGGACCACCGAGCTTTCGTCAACCCGCAATTGGACCCGCTAATTGGCAAGAATTTGTTTAGCTTGACAGGTGACCGATGGCGTGAGTCGAGAAACCTCCTTTCCCCCGCATTTACGTCGAGCAAACTCCACCAGATGTTCGAGTTGATAAGCACCTGTGCGAAAGATTTTTCAAACTTTGTCGAGGACAATTGTGCGACGAGTGCAACTGACACTGACATGAAAGACGCATTTACAAAGTACTCCAATGACGTCATAGCCACGTGCGCATTCGGTATCTCAGTTAACTCGATGAAAGACCCCAATAATGATTTCTATATTTTTGGAAAAAATTCAACGAACTTTGAGGGCTGGAGGGGTTTCAGGTTGATGTTCAACAGCAATTTCCCAAATTTATCCAAATGGCTCAAAATAAAAGTCTATGAAGAAAAAGTGACAGAATATTTTGCGCAAATCATAAAAACGACTATTGAAACCAGAGAGAAGAACGGTATCTATCGTCCTGACATGATTCAGCTTATGATGGAGGCGAAGAATAAAAATTTAATCCAATTGGACATTATTGACATGACAGCTCAGGCCTTTGGCTTTTACTCCGCTGGATTTGAAACTTCTGCTACTCTGATGGCATTCGCCGCGGTTCAGTTGGCTGTAAACCAACAAGTGCAAAACAAACTTTTAGTCGAAATTGATGATTTAATGAGAAAAACAAATGGACAACCTTCTTTTGAAGATGTCAACTCAATGTATTATCTGGAAGCTATTATTCATGAGACACTTAGGCTTCATACAATTTCAAGCATTCTCGACAGAATTTGCGTGAAATCTTACCAACTTCCACCTGCTTTGCCGGGACTCGATCCTTACATTGTAAAACCCGGAGAGAATATTTGGATTCCATCAGACGGCATTCACAAGGATCCTCAAATTTATTCAGATCCGGAGAAATTTGATCCTGAAAGATTTTTGGGAAAGAAATATAATCCAAACTCACCTACTAATTTATCATTTGGAATCGGACCTAGAAGTTGTATTGGTAATCGGTTTGCAATATTGGAAACAAAATTAGTATTTTTGCATTTACTGAAAAAGTGCAGATTGGAAAAATCAACTAAGTTGAAAGAATCATTAAAGTTGTCAACTACAACGATTACTGCCATGATTGAAGGTGGATTTTGGCTGCAAATTGTACCTCGAAATATTAATTTCGATGAAAAATAATTTTGAACGTTATAGTTTATTGAATAATAAATGTTGTATAATTTAAAACGAATTAAAAATAATTTTTTAAGGGAACAAGCAAGTGAAAAGTGATTTTCATTTATCTTTATTTGATTTTGTTTCATCGCTAAGTTTAAACATAACACATCGTTAATCGTTTATAGATAATTTGATGTAAACTTTAATATAAGTATTAAGCTTTTATCAATTAAAAAAATATGACATTTTGGAAAAATTTATGTATAATGTTATAATTTATATAATGTATATAAATACAATCCTTTACAAGTATGCAAATTTACATGAATCATTATTTATGAGTTCACATGCATTGTGATCATACAACCAAAGTATCCATGAATTCGTATTATACCATATTATACCCGAGTGTAAAGAAGGCATCAATTCACAGGCGCCAATTGTTATGAATCATCTATGACATATAACTTGATTAGTTTCATCTGCGCAATATTATAAATTCTAACGATGTCCAAGTAAATATTTACAATGCCTGTCATGCATTCATTATACGCGAATTGAAAATCGAAAACGTAGTTTCTCATCTTGATTTAAAAGTATTAGAAATTTAGAACAACTGACAACCAGCTATCCAAAAACTAAAAATAAATAAATTCAATAAAAATTTACGTAAAAATCATACAAAATATCAATTAAACAATATAATAAATTAAAATTATAATTTTTTTACAAGTTACAATAATAAAAAATGCTTGCATTCATTTTCTCTATATAATCAATTCATTTTCTTCGTAATCATCATATACCTATAGCTAGCACACGCTCTTGAGATAGTGGGACTGAGAACCGTGATTATTCATAAAACTGCAGAACAATTGGACATCAGTTGGTTGATAACTACTCCGAAAGATCAATCGAGAGTTAATTTGAGAAAAATATTTGTTACAGTAACCGAGACGAACATGGATTTTTGGACTTTTTTCTTAACATCTGTGATTGGTGGAGTGATTATTTACCTCTACTGGACATTAACGTACTTTAAACGTCGCGGAATTTTGCACAAGACACCATTGCCCATCGTGGGAAACTTGTTACCGGTTTTTTTAAGAAAAGCCCATTTCGTCGAGTTTGGACCTGAGTATATGAAAAACTGGCCCGACGCGAAGTACGCTGGCTTTTACATGATGAACAAGCCGACCATCATCATCCGCGACGCCGACATCATAAAGGAGATCACAATCAAACAATTCGACAAGTTCCACGACCATGAAGTCTTCACCAGTGAGGACGCCGACCCGCTCTTTGCGAAAGGTCTGTTCGGTTTAAAAGGCTCCAAGTGGCGCGAAACCCGGGCGATCCTCTCGCCGGCGTTCACGGCCAACAAAATGAAACAGATGTTCGAGCTGATAAACATTTGTGCCCGAAACTTTTCACATTATATCTTGGATCACGCTGACAATGACATAGAAATCAAGGACGCGTTCTCAAGGTACACGATAGACGTCGTTGCCACGTGCGCCTTCGGTATTTCCGTCAACTCGTTGGAAAACCCAGACAATCGATTCTACGTTTTGGGCAAAAAAGCAATGTCGTCGAGTTTGCTCCAGGCGGTGAAAATAATGCTTGCCAGATACATCCCTCAATTATGCAAACTCGTTAATCTATCGTTCATCGATGTTGAATTGACTGATTATTTTTGCAATCTCGTCAAAGATGCCATCGAAACGCGAAAAAAGGAGGGCATCGTTCGTCCTGATATGTTGCAGCTGATGATCGATTCGCAGGAAAAGGATAATGCGCTGCATATGGATATCATGGACATCACCTCACAGGCTTTCATCTTCTTTCTTGCCGGGTTCGAGACGTCATCCATGCTCATGGCCTACGCCACAGTGGAGATTGCGAAACATCCGCAAGTCCAGGAACATCTAGCCGAAGAAATTGAGCGAATTGTAAAACAAAGTGGTGGCAACCCTACTTACGAGGACATCAGTTCTATGCCCTATCTGGAGGCGATTTTGTACGAGACACTGAGGCTCCACCCAGTCAACGGTTTTATGGACAGGGTTTGCACAGAAGACTTTCAACTACCACCGGCTCTCCCTGGTCTCGAACCCTACACAATAAAAAAAGGTGAAAACATTGCGATAACGAGTTTCGCTATCCATCGTGACCCAGCAATTTACCCAAATCCTGAAACTTTTGACCCGGATCGTTTTTACAACCAGAAGATGAGCACCAACATGCCAAATTTTTTGGCCTTTGGGATTGGACCTCGCTCTTGTATTGGAAATCGTTTCGCTTTGCTCGAAAACAAATTGGCAATTTTTTACTTGGTGGCTGAATGTAAGCTTGATATATCCCCTAAACTTAAGCTTCCTATTGTTTATACCAAGGATTCTTTAATCCCACTTATTAAAGGGGGTTTCTGGATCAAACCTATGCGTCGTAATAAAACACATTAGCAATAAATATTATTTACCACAAAAGTATAATTTATAAACCAAAGAAATAGTTTTTAAAAAACGAAAACTTTACAAAAATTACTAATCACGTCACTAAGAAACTAACAAATATTTCCATTGAAACTGGCGTGTATTTCTTATACAACGAAATAAATGTATTGTTGAAATATAATGATATTTCATTATTTTACCACAAAACAATATGAAATATCAAGGTAAGTTAGTCTTTACACTGCGAAAAGCAGTACAGTGTCACCTGTTACTGTTTTTCTTTCTTTCTTTCTTTCTGCTGTGCATAAATGTAAAGACCCCTATTAATTGGAGTGGGGAATGGTTCAATACGAATATTGTCGCTGTAAAAGCACTCAGTGTCCAAGTATAACCGAGCTTTGAACAACGTAATTGATCAGCGAATCCCACTCGTAAAAAACCAATTTTGTTAAAAATGGAAATGTGGATAGCATTGTTAACCGCGATAGTCGGAGCTCTTCTCGTCTACTGGTGCTACATCGCGACTTACTTTAAACGAATGTCAATCCCTTACTGTGCTCCGTTGCCCCTGATAGGCAACTTTTTGCCTCTGATCTGTCGGAGGAAGAGATTCGTGGACATCATCCAGGAGTACTACGACCGTTGGCCCAACGCCAAGTACTTTGGGATTTTCAACTTCACTCAACCCGTGATAGTGATTCGCGATCCGGAAGTGGTCAGGACCATCACCATCAGACACTTTGACAATTTCATGGACCATCATGGGGTGTTCGACGAGGGGGTCGAGCCCATGTTTAGCAAGAACCTACACACACTGAGAGGCGACAAGTGGTACTCGGTGAGGAGCGCTCTGTCACCCTCGTTCAATTCCAGCAAGATGAAGATGATGTACGAGCTGATGGCAAACTGTAGCAAAAGTTTCGCCGAGATCGTCATCATCAACACCAGTGAGGAAGACACCTACATCGAGATTGACATCAAGGAAGCCATCTCGAGGTACACCAATGACGTGATCGCCAACTGTGCATTCGGCATAGCCATCGACTCGATGCAGTATCCGGAGAACGAGTTTTTTAAGCACGCGACGAAGCTCTCAGGTGTGTCCAGCTCCCGGTCGATCAAAGCCCTGATGCTATATTATTTTCCAAAGTTGTCCAAACTTTTAGGGCTGCGACTCATAAACGGAAGCACGAGAAACTTTTTCAAAAATGTCGTAGACGAGGCGGTGAGGAACAGGATAGAGAAGGGTGCAAAACGACCCGACATGATTCAGCTGATGATGGAGATCAAAGAGATTTATAACGAGGTGCGCGATACAGAGATAGAAGATATGATGGCCCAGTCGGCTGGCTTCTTTTTCGGTGGGTTTCGAAATTCCGTCACTCTCACGAGTTTTGTTTGCATGGAACTGGCGACGAATCCGGATGTCCAGAGGAGGCTGCAGGAAGAAGTTGATCTTGCACTTAAAAAGTCGAACGGCAATCCCACTTTTGAGACAATCGACGAGATGCCATACCTTGAAGCTGTTCTTTACGAGGCCCTACGATACTATCCTAACGTGTTGACTTTGGAGAGAGCGTGCACTGCGCAATTCGAACTACCGCCAGCGTCGCCAGGGCACGAGAGAGTCACAGTTGAACCTGGAACGCGCATCTGGATCGCGGTCAACAGCATCCACCATGACCCAAAACATCACGACGAACCTGACAAATTTGATCCGGACAGGTTTTTCAACAAAACGCTCAATATCAACCAGTGCACATTTTTGGCTTTTGGGATTGGTCCAAGATCTTGCATTGGCAGGAGGTTTGCCTTATTGCAAAGCAAATTGTTCTTGTTCTATTTATTAGCTAGATGTGACTTGAAACCTACGAACAAAACTCCCGTTCCTCTTAAGTTCAGTAATGATACACTCGACTTGACGTTTGAAAATGGATTCAAATTGCTCGTTGATGCTAGGAAACATAGTTATTTCGGAATCGGTTTAGACCTGGAGATAGAGGAATAATTTCAATTCCTTACCCAAGCAAAAACAAACATATATGCTGCCATATATGCGACATACACTCCGCAAAACAATTAACGATCCACACCCCTAAAATTTTGCTTTTTTTAAATTGTCATAACTTTGACCCGTTCCATTAAAACAAAGTTTATTTTACACTAAATTGAAGCTTGGAACCTTAGCTTTGACATTCTTTGTTAAACAAAATTTTCTTTGTATTCAATCACTATAACAACAACAATATTCTGTACACACGTGTCTCTTACCGCGGAAATGTAAAATTCAGGATCTCCTGTTGATTTACAAAGAAAAAAAAACATTATAAGGATTAAAAATTTTAAAAGTTATAGATATTTTGAAAAATATGACTTTTTTCAGTATTTTGCCTATTAATTGAATAGATTCATGGAAAATGAATAATTTTTTTTTAATTAAAGCTCAGATTATCAGCTTTCCAAATTTTATGCTGGTAATTTTTTTTGTTATACAAATGGAAAAATGAAGCAGAAAAAAAAAGCATTTTTAGGTGGATCGATAATTGTTTTGCGGAGTGTATATGGTTGCAGTTATGTTGCATATATGTGACATATATGCAAGCATATATAGGATTCGCTATATATGCAAGAATATATGCTGCATAAATGACGCATATATGTCTGATATATACAATTTTTGCTTGGGTATCTTTTATCGAACGTGGCAAAAGAAACAGTAAGATTCAATCGTGTTATTTTTGTTTACCTTTATATCAATATTGTTATTAATATTTTTCTACGTCTTGTAATTTTTGGAATAATAAACTGTAAATTTCGTATCATGGAGTATTTTATAATAATAATTATGATTATTAATTGATTGTTTAGTATGTAACATTAAAGTGTACAACAGCTATAGTTGAAGCCTTGAATCAACAAAGGAGGCCAAACCCAAAGTAATCGATCTCAAAAACAGATTCATGCAAATGCATTATTGCATTATTTTATTGATGAAAAAATTAATTGCAATAACTGAATCATGTTCATCGTTCAATTGTTTTTTATAAATATTATATTGCATAAATTTGGTTTTAACAATGTCAAATTAAGATATTTTATTTCGAAATTTTGAAAATGATCGTAAAATAAGACAGACTGAAAATACACCATCAATGTAAACTAAATATGATAGTACGGATCAATAAGTATACATATGCACTGTCCCCTCTGTATGAAATATAGAACATATTTTTATTTCAGCGGATATTATGATCGCATGTGTACTGATGAGCGTCGTTTTACAATGTTATTATTTTGTGATGAATATGAAGTTGAATTAATTAAATTATCGAAACCGATATGTATACAAAATCATATTCACGATACATCTCGATTTATGTTAGCACCTAAGTCTCTTGTAAAAATGAATGTACTTTCTCTTGTTCTTAATAAAAGAAATACGGACCTATAATCAGTCTTGGATTTACACAGGGGCAACATGGGCGACTGCCCCGGGCGGAAAATTTTAGAGGCGGCAAATTTTGGGGGCGGCAAATGTTTACAAAAAATAATTCGAAAAAACACGAAAACGAAAATGAAAAAAAATGAAAATAATTTTTTTCTAATGAACAAAACAACGATTTTAAAAAACTAATTGTTATCGACTGTTGAAATTGATCGTCATGCCACCTGTGTTTATACTGTGTACAAAATTCTGCTCTATCCGTTTTGAATTCTGCTAACCTTTTTGTTTGGTTGTTTATTTTATAAAATTTAAAACGCAGGAAACATATTTATCATTGAGAAAAACATAGTTTAAGATAAATTGGTCATGAAGTCGGTAAGAATGATTGGGGCAATGTTATTTAAAGTTCAGTCTACAATGATCATTGCTCATTTTTTTAGTAAACCGAACGAACTGAGTGAGTATCGGAAAAAATGCAGTGATGCTGCTTACAGAAAAAGAGCTGCAGGAAAGTCGCAAGAAGTTGAACATTTGTTGTCGAAAACTCCTAAATTAGAGTCCTTTTTCACTGCGAATATTAATGCACAATCTACTACCATTACACGATC
>JAPYZS010001897.1:0-26710 GCA_030522925.1 Trissolcus japonicus | reverse complement strand
AAAAATTTTTTTTTAATGGAATGGGTCAAAGTTTATGACAATTTGAGAAAAGCAAAATTTTAGGGGTGTGGATCGTTAATTGTTTTGCGGAGTGTATAAGTTTTTGAAAAATATACTAGTTTGGTTATACGAACTGAATAATTCTTTTTTATAATTTTCTCTAAAATTATTCTCTAAAAAGAATGAGACACGCCAATTTCATAAAATACATAATATTTTTACTAGCTTTGATTTTTGTTGTCAGTGTATCTTATGTCTTTTTATTTATTTTTAATTACCTCAAAACGCAATTTACCAACGGGCGGTAGGGCATATGGTATTCCTTCGTAAGCCTCATATTGAATAGAACGATATGACTCTTTATAATATCCTGTTATATTACCAAAAGATGTTACAACTCTTGGACTTGCACTGATTATGAGAAATTTCCAGAAACATACAAAATATAAAATATAATTTTTCATTTTGAAACACCAGAACTTTAGTCTTGACTTCGAATGTAACTAATAATGCAACTGTCTGTAAAGAATTCAAATATGAACGTTTTAATCTTTTCATATATTTAAATTCCCGTGAAGTTATTTCTGTTAAATAGTTTAGTTTTGCATTTAAATACATTTGTTTACGTAATCGATACATTAACAATTCAATTTCAGAATGCTATGAGTCATTTATCATCTTCATTTCGTATATAATATAAAAATTTTTTTGAGATAAATATTACGACATTTTGAGGTCAATTTAGCAAGATTATAAGGCGTAACGTTGGTGATGTGTACAATGCAAAAAAAATCGTTTTCACTCCCCGTAATAGGAATCTTTTGCATATGAAGAATCGTAGCCTATTATTATTCAATATTTTTATCTTTCTCACTGCGCGACATATCGCTTCCCCCAGTTTTATTTTATTCCAAGTCTTGAATTTAACATTGAGTTTTGATAGGTAAATATAAATGTGGAGAAAAAAAGGGCGAAATTTAACACGATCTTCGTATCTCCGACATCCCCTTCATAAAATTGAAAATACAAAAGTGCTATCTTCGATTAGACGCCATTTACTCATTCAAATTACTAACTGATTGAATGGTTTGAATAATTTTCTACCCTTTTATGATGTGTTCTCATTAATTCTATCGTTCTGTTTTGAAAATAATAGTTGAAAATTATTTGAAAAATGATGTTGAAATCAGAGTCATAAAATCGAATAATTTATTATTATATGTAATTAAATATATTAATTTGATACATAATACTGAATAAAAACTAAAATATTATTTAATTTCTAATAATCTAGACTCTATTGTCAGATGTATGTAGAGCAATAGAGTCATGCACGGTCTTCCCCTCGAAGGACATTAAAAAAATTATCATTACTTACAAATCTTCCATTTACGAATTAAAAATTTTATAAAAATTCAAAAAAATGGAGATGCCGGGGATCGAACCCGGGGCCTTTCACATGCAAAGCGAACGCTCTACCACTGAGCTACATCCCCGCACTTTTAGGCGATGTAGAATTCTAACAAGAACCGGAGTGAAGATCACGAAAAATTTTTAAGTTGAAGGGGTGAAAAAAAAAATTTAGGGTTAAAAAGTAGATCAAAAAACTGTCTACTATATTAAAAACAAAAAATAAAATATTTTTCAGATTCAAAAAAAGGTTTTGACAGCGGTGGGATTCGAACCCACGCCCTTACGGACTGGTGCCTAAAACCAGCGCCTTAGACCGCTCGGCCACGCTGCCTTGGCGGGCGCTCGCTGAATAGCATTATAAGAGAGCAACGCTCGTTTAAGTCCAATAAACAGAGATTTTATAAATTTTCCATGCGTTTGTTCAAACTGAACCATTATAGAGCGCCTATATTGTGTTCGATTTATATATTTTCGTTAATTTCTCAGTACAGGCTTTATTTTAAGGAAATATGAGAAAACAATATTTTTATATTAATTTTCAACTCATCATTTTAATTTTATACATTTATAATAATTTAATTTTATACGTTTTAAAAGAATATTTTTAAAAAGAAAAAATGCATGAAACTGCAAATTTACCTGAAAATTAGTCGTTAATAATATAATACTAATAATTAGTTTAAATCAAATGAAGTTATCTTCCTATTTACTTATTTTTATTGACTGAAACAAAAGCAAAATTCACATATTTGAAACTCAAGATTATTCAATTAACTTATTACTTATCGCTGCAATTTGTAATATTAATGCTTTTTTAATAACCAATGTTTAATATTATTCTAAATATTGTCAGATATTTTCACATGAATTTGAAACGGCCAAATACTTATTTCAAAGCAACTAAATCGTATTAATATTTTACTTGGAATGAAACGACTAAATTTTATAAGTATCAAAATCAAAATTTAACTTCAGCATCACAACAAAAGTCTGATAAAATTTTTATTTAAAAACATGCATACACACTATTATGCGAACTTTGTTACAATGAGAATCTATTAGATATACTTTTATATTTTATTTTATTAAAGTAGTTATAGTAGTCAAGTCAGCAATTAAATATAAAAATAATTGTTCCCTCATTAATATAGGTAAATTTTTAATAATTAAATTATTGTTATTAAATTATCGTAGGTGAACTTATATTTGGGGCAGCAATATCCATAAGAGAACAGTTACAATATATATAATTGTACCACACATATTTTTGTCTGTCTCAGTAATAATTGTCAGCTATATTCATTTATTTGTATTAGGAATAAGGTTATGTCTGTCACTTTTTCAGCTACACCGTATGTCTGCAGTAGGCATACATATACCTGTACGCCTCAATCATTTTTTCAGTGCACTTTTGCACATGACGTTTTGTAGGTAGTTACAACTCAAAAATAACATTTTTTTAACATTGTTTATTTTTCTTACAAAATATTAGTGGCGCGTATGACAAAAAAAAATTGGCGCTTTTGATATATATACACCGTTGGCGCATATGACTATGTCCCAAAAAAAAGCAAGTTGGTGCAAATGATTGACAACTTGTTGGTAAACTTTAGAAACTATTTTATCGAAATTGAAACTCGGGAGATAAGTTTTTCTTTGTAAAAAAGGATATCTAATGAATTGATGATAATAAAACATAATTCATTTTCTATTTCTATTACTATGAAAAATTGAATGTAAATGTCAAAATTTAAACCGAAATTTATTTCTATATTTTTGCATCACAGTGATTACCTTCTTATGGAGTATTACGACGAGATTCCTTTTGAAATCTAAACGGTGTCCTTTTATGCTAAAGAATTTTTTCAAGTTTTAGTAAAAGATCAAAAGTTAAAGAAGAAATTTTTATCAGCATTACAAAGAACCAACTTGTAAAAAGCGCTTTGACATCCAAAAGCACTGACTATTCTTTAGGTTTCATAGCTAATTGTATAATTGGTTTCACGTCGTCTTTGCGGTGTGGCAGAAGGGTTCGTAATAATGCTGAAAATGGGGAGCGCAGGTCTGAAAAGTGCAGTTTTTTAATCTGTGCATTCGTCGTCTTTTGTTGCATTGATAACTGCATTTAAATGCAGCACGGCGTATCGCAGAGAATCGGACTCGACTAAGTGGATTTTCAACGCAAAGCGACCTCGAAATGACATTATTCCGCTGCAGTCAACACGATTTTGCTGTTGCGTGCATTTATGACGATTTGATTCCACTATAGGCGCAAAATAATGCTTTGTCGCGATCTTTCGATTTCAGCTGCATCACACAAGCAATTTTTCCAATCAAATACAAAAAAAGACAATTGAAAAGCTTGACATATTAAAATATTAGATTGACGTGAACAAAAATTGGATGAAAATTCAAAACCGCTTGTGTTCTTTCTAAAATTGAATAAAATCGACGGGAAGGCAAAAAAGTGTTGAAATTGGTTTGACTTTGTGTGAAAGCGCTTTCTCAAAACCTTTGAAAGACTTTTATGTTTGACGTTGAATGATAATAAAGTGACAAATGTTAAAGAATCGAGCACTCGTGATAAGCCACCAAATTTGATATTCCAAATGAGTTTCTAATCTTGTAATAACCTTATGGTAATCTATGATATGCGCGCATTTGACTTTAAAGAGAGCATCGTTTTTCGATAACGCTCATTGTTACGTCACGTCTCTTAACGTACACTTGCGTTGGGGTTGAAAAGATTTAGCATCACGTCACGGTGAAAAAAAGGCTTGGGTAAAAACAAAATCACGCATAGTTTTAGCCTAAATTGAAGCTGTCCAGCTTTATTTATCGCAAACGATTTTGTCAAAATGCGATGAAAAGAGCGTGTGCTTGCCGGCCATTAGCAACGAGATACCAGGACTTTGTCATTGCTAGAATCCATGTCCCAGGAAATGTGTTTTTCTCCCCTCTAATAATTCAATTGAAATACTCCTCTCTCTCGCGTTTCCGTTACTTCTAGCCAAAATAATTCGTGAGTTGTTGAAAAATTGATAGCGATGATGCGATAGCCGCTATTGCACTTTAATTCAATTCTCCAGATAACATACTAGATGTCTACAAATTGTGAAAAACATTTGACGATACATTAGAACGGACAAGCAACGAAAAAAAAAACTTAATCATTTATTTATCTCATCAATGGCAACATGTTTTTATCAAAAATTTTTACCTCATTCTTCTATCAACGTTTTACAGAGTGTGCTCACTTGAAATTTGGTAATGATATTTCAAATGTCATCACAGACAGGAATGTTGCACGCATGTCTTATTTAATTACATTAAACGGGTAAACGATACGAGTTATAATTATTATATTATAAATAGGGGAGAGGCTGCAATTGAAGATCATATTCCGCGTAAATTGCAGATACGAGCAGACTTTCGTTAATCACTGACCATACCACAGGATATGCACTATACATCGTTAGCAAATCGCCCGGAGCATCAGAAATACATCACGCTTTTCATAAAACGACAAGGTACCGAATGGTATGTATACGTATATTACGCGTTTATGTATACGCATATTCTAATAGCCGCACCATGCCCAGCCCCTACTTAAAATTAATGCACACCCGTACTCATTGTATTTGTTGCACGCGGGTTCGTTGTTCGATAATTATTCAAAAAATTATACCCCCCGACATTATTCCCGAAACGTTATTCCGACGCAGTCGTTATATCCTTTTTCTCGAAATGTTTAAAAATAGCTCATCCGTTTAAACGCGACTTTGATTTACCTCGGCCTGAAATATCCAGTTGGCGAGTTGAAATAGCATATGCGTGTTGTGAATTGGAAGATAATGAGTATCGGTGGACATATAATCTATGAATGCGTTATGTACATAAGTAATTCTTCAGCTGACAAGGACAATGTATTGGCACCATTAGCAAAATCTTCAACGCTTTCACACTAAGCATCGATCACTCTGAAAGCTGGATATTTCAGTAATGGCTATTGATGCAATAATCGTCAATGCATACAATAATCGTATAGCTTAATGACAATTGATGCGATGAGGAAATGTGCGCTTTACATCCGCGTCACACGGGCGCGCATTAGCTGCGACGCGTTATCCCTCATTCAGATTGTTATAACGCAAACGAATAGATTCGATGGCTCTATTGTCTAGTGTGACGGAATCCGATGCCTACCGATCCAAGCTTGTAAGTATATCGAGTTACAAGCGTACCGTACAATCCAGCCCCATCTTCTCTCCTTTGTGGCCGAGTGTCTGTAATATTCGCACGATTCTGTACCGCCAATAATGCGAGCCCACAATTCAATTTCGCTTCCATATTCCCCAGATTTTCAAAAATACATCGTTTCATCTGGTCGATCAGTTACTCAAACGGCTGAAAAGAACCGCGATCCGACTTTCAACGATTTGAAAAACAATTATTGCTAATTAAAAATGTGTTCAACTTTTGGCGTTTAAAAATAAACCCGGCGTCTCAAATGTCGTTTTCATTTTCAAGCGACTGAAAAAATGACCACCCCGCTGACTCTTATGGGTTTTCCTATATCGTTGCGTGCGTTACACGGGTTGATTCTCCAACAGAATAGACGTCCGAACGCGAGAGCATGAAAAACATGAAGAATCCGAGAAAGTTTCGCGGTGTGTCCAAATGAAAATCGCCGAAACCCTCGGAAAAACTCGTGCGCTTCGGTGGCTTCGCGAAACATACAACTCTATTGCTTTTTACGGTACAATTTTAGTAGGGTTTCGAGTCAAAAGAGGAAAAAAGAAAGACAAAAATATAATTGTTTGATAATTTTGTCTAAACGTATTACAGTAAGAATTTTATGAAAGTACAAGTCCCCCCGGAAACAAAAGTGCACATCTGTGAAGTATTTATTGCCTCTTCAATTCTTTATCATGGCTTTTGTTTGCACATACTTCAGTTATTGAATGTTCAAATATAAAAATACTGCCCTCAAACTATAGCTTTTCGAATAACACACAGCTTTTGGAGATCGGTTGATAAAATTGAAATTAAAAAAATCGCAAAACGAACTCGAGAGGACGTGAAACGTTTTGTCTAAACGTGATAATTTGAATGGAATTTCAGATCAATCTATACAACTGCACATCTACAAATTTCATTGATGTTTATATGGTTGACCTTTTTATTTATAAATTTGTACTCGGGTGAGTGTATTTTGCCAAAGAGTTAAAACCTAACTTTTATTAAAATAATGTTAAACTAATTGTCTAACGTGAAGGATTTTCCTTGATAATGCAAGAGACAACTAAATGTAAACTCAATCATATTGGTTATGTTATCTGGCTTCGTGGGCCAACGTCACCGCGGTAACAGGATAGTCATTAAGTTGGCATTACACGTCGGCGCATTTAGCCCGTAACCCTAGCAAGGAACTCTCCCTTAAGCTGCAACCCTAAATTTCATTCCCAGAATCCGTTTCCGTCGCGTGCTGGTTGTAAAATCAGTACATCCGGGTGTCAAAGCTGCGTCACCCAATCTCTCTCGACGTCAGTTTTAAATTCGATCAATGGGTGACGTCAACCGTAAAACACTTTTAGGGTTGAAATTTTAAAGCCTGCGCCAAGCGAATCATCCCTATCGCCAGAGCCTCGAGATAAAGAAATGGGGAGGACGTGTCCTCGAGCATTTGCCACTCGTGTTCATATTCGGACACGCCACTTCCGATTTATCTTCCAGTCGCCAGTTACAAAACATATTTCATTGATTTTTATATTCCATCGTGCGTCAATCCTTTCTCACATTGTGCGCCACTCGAGAGCACCGCGGTTGTACACCCATAAACAACGTTCACCGTCTTTTCATTCGGATTCAATCTGATGTGTTATACCTTCCTGACACTTACGTTTATTGGTTTACAACAAAGCACAATTGCGCGGAATTAATTCGACTCCCAATTTGATTAAAAAGCCTTCCACTTTTCAGTCCGCGCGGTGTACTTTATTTTATTTCTTTCTTTATTTCTTTTTTGTTCAACCCAACGCGACACATTATCCGAAACCAATCGACCAAAATAATTTTTATTATCATAGCCGTCGAATCAAGGGGGTCATTATTGTCGACAACATTTTGTTATTCAAATTAATAAACAGATTACTTTTGTCGCTCGGTGTATTCGAGCTTGAAAATACACGAGACTAAAAGCCTCTCTCCTCGTCCTAGCTCTCTCACCCGTCCTAAGATAACACAGCGCCAGAGAAATGAGAAGATCCAGCCTAACCCTCGGTGTGGTTTCGAGTCCTTATTGAACCTTCCAATAAACACCGTGCCAAGCACCAACTTCTTTATTAGCGTAAGACGAAATTAGTGTGCGATTATCGGGGAGGGCGAGACCGGAGAGCGAAGCTTGAAAAGGCGTCCCACAATGGCGCCACATGTCTCTCGCAGGAATAAAAGAGACGTTCGAATAAATTTGCGTGTTCCAAGCGGTTTCGCACCAGGACTCGTGCGTGGCTTCGAGGGTCGAAGGTTCGAATGAAAAACAAAAATTACAAAATGAAGCGCAAACAGAGAGAGGACAATTACAAAAGCGCCGCGGAGAGTTGCCGGGGCAACCGGTGTAACTCATTTTGAAACATTTTAGAGAGGCTGCAGGTTGCCCGAGAGAAGGGACTCTCGTCGCGATTGTGTCCACCGAGCTAGAGCGTCTCTCATAACGAATGGACGACTGGCTGTATCAGTGATCTGATTTTAAACCAATCAACGGTGGTTACGCGCTCAATTTACAATCGGCCCTGATTCAAAACCAGTCATTGTGCATCTCCGCGCGAAGCACTGCATGTTATTATATACGAATATGCATTTTTCGGCCAACATCATATGATGCGCTTCATCAGCCAATTTGTGTTACGCGTTCGGTCTCTTCAACCACCCCAAACTAATGGTAATTTTTTCCATTCAACAATTTTAACCCTCTTTTCCCTCCCAGACGATTTTTGTAATGACTTTAACGATGTAAAATAGAAAAAAAAATGTATATACGTATACATTTTTGGAAAATTTATACATGTGAGAAAAACGACATTTCCGAATGTCTTTCCAAGACTACGTAGATTAGAGATTTGTTTTGAAAGTTCCATTTTCGACTGACAAAATTTTGTGCACGGAATATAATGTATATTTGCCAGTTCAAAAAGGTTCTTCCCAGGGTAAGACTTGCACGTACAGAGCGAGCTAAGTATAATGTGTCTGCACTCCTCTGATAGGCTCATAATCGTTAAGCATATGTATAGTAGCTATTGCACACAACCAATAGATGCCACGTACGTTTGTGCTGTATACATACGTGCACTATTATGTACAGTACTAATTACTCTCTCTATATGTACCGGTACCATGAACGTATTCATGGTCTTGGAGAATAATCTTATGTGTAATTTAATAGTGCAATTTGAACTGAATCGTAAAATAATAAACTGCTGGTAATCATTGAATTATTTATCCAACCGAAATTGAAACTAAATAGCGTCACGTTCGGTAGATAAATCTAACTCTAACAAAACCGACCCGAGTGGAGCCGAGTGCGTTAGTTTTGTGTTTTATCAGTAGAGATAAAAACAAAGTGATAAAACAACGAACTCTTACCTTTGGGACAATTATTGATTGCTGATCAAGGGCCCTGGTCAGACACCACGGTCAGGCGCTTGTGCGACGTGTAATGATTGTATTTGATGGTTCCTTAATAAGAAAAACAGTAAATTAATAAAAACAAAACGGTAGATCGATGATTGATCGTTATTAGCTTTAACAAATGAAAATTGATAGTTGATCGTTTATATTTGGTCGTGCATATTATGCAATTTTTATTATAACGTTGAGTATTACAGATAGAACTATCAAAACAACTTAGATCCCAATTTATAATGAATTATGTTATAAATGTTCATTATTCGAGACTACTTGAATTATTAAGAACTTATTTTCATTTTAACAATTATAACAGCAAATTCATTTATTAAATATCAACATATCAACCTGATCAACATTTCTGCTATGGTTTGCAGCATGTATTTTAGCATTGTCACAGCAGAAACATCATTATGTCTTTGTGCTGCTTTAGTGAGGTGACTTGAGGAATTCTCAATAGGAATATCCGATTGAAGATATTTGATCACTCGTCAGTCCCAGTTTCAACCAGATCCCGAAACATCTGCAAAACAAAAAAAATGTTTTCATTTAATCAAATATGAATGTAATCGTCATGGTCAACTATTGAAATAAAAAAAAAACAATCAACGTTACACCCCAAAAACAATCAAGCTTCACACTCTGACAAGTGCTTTGTTTTTGTTTATATCAATAAGCGAAGCGTGATACAAAGAGGTGCTGGAAAAAAAAGGGACAAGAATCATTTCATGTTCAATTAAAAGAAATTAACTATTCACGCGAAAACTCGCAGCAGGGGTTTTACAAAATTGTGTTCCATCACAAACACATTTATTATACGCGCACACGCAACGCGTGTATGTACCACCGAGAGCTCATTCTTCGATCCATCTATAAACTGTCCACTTTGATGGCACGACAATCACGCCCGTTGTAACGAAGCTCAGCTCCATTGTCTCGTCGGGGTGCTGAAATTGTAGCCAGCATCAAATTTATCACGGGAAGCGCCGAAATGAAGATCACTCGATGTTGATTGCGCCATTGGAAAGTGATAGAGAAAAAGTTTGTACGGATAGTGGATGCTTTTTTTTACCCCTTTTTTGTTTTTGTTTTGTAACAACTCGACTGTTTCGTCCAGAGGGCGGATGTAAAAAGTGCGTCCAAGTTCTTTTTGCAACTTGGTATACATGCGGCCATGCCACCCGCCGGTGTATCAAATTTTATTAAAATCGCGGACAGATTGTAACGTTTTCAGTGGACGTTACAGGAGCTTTTTTTCTTCGGTTTCGTCATACAAACCCAGTGCAGGGGAATTCGACGTTCATCAACGCCCGCGGTTCTGAATTAGCAATACGAGTTATACATTTCATGCGTATACGTGACCGTGCGTGTCTATCGTTACATTTATTTTGTCAAAATGTGCCCCGCAGCTCCTTTTTTTTTCCTGTCCTATCGTTACCTGCCATGCAAATTCGTGCTCCGCAAAATTATACTCTGCCGCCGTTTTTGTTGTAGAGTGGCTTCCGCGGAAATTTATTTATTAGTTTGCTTTGACGAGTTTGCAAAAAAAAGGTACACGAGACTTTGCGCACACAAAAAGGGAGAGAAAAAAACACGTTACATTTCTAACGGAAATTACAAGCCGCAAATTTTCACATCACCGCGGGGAAAATCGGGTATACATTTTTAAGGCAGGTTTATCTTTCAAACCGCATACGCCGGCGATTTTTCAATTTAAATATTTTGATGCGATGGGACGTGAAAAGTATACAACGCAAATTTCTTTTTGTTCAACTAATATATGAATTGGTCTATAATTTGGAAACAGAACCAACCTTTTGCGAAAGTTAAAATTTATCCCGAAGGGTGGTGTGTCGTTAAAAAAATGGCTGTTACGTATTTTTGATTGCCACCGCGAGAAAGGATATATTTGTAATCAACGTGAAGCGTCCACAAGTGTCAACGAATACGACGACCGAACTGCCGTCAGCTTCGTCATGTCGGTCTCCTCTCATCGCTCTCCTCCCTTTTACACTATTACTCAGATGTAATTGCGTTCGCTTCCCTCTCTGTGTAAAAAACATACACCGCCTTTCTACGGCTTTCATATTGACAATACGGACAACGGCGAACTTTCGCACGTGTGCGATAAGAGTGATAAAGGCGAGTATTCGGACAGTAGGAATTTTATGAAAGAACAAGTCCCCCCCGGAACAAAAAAAAGTGCGCATCTGTGAAGTATTTATTGACTCTTAAATTCTTTATCGTGGCTTTTGTTTCTACATACGGGATATCGTGTTGAAAAATCTGTCTATTGGATTTTTAATTAACATTCAAATTAAAAAATTTCAAACAACATTTACAATCTTAATGTTAATAAATATTGAACGTAAGTGGTTACTTGTAGTAGAAAATCAATTTTTTAATACAAGAAAATATAAAATTAAGGTCATAATATTTACATGATAACATATTATTCGTGATAACATGTTATCGTAAAATATTGTAATTGTACTTACGTACTGTCTACACTGAAAAAAAATATAACACTGTCATCAAGTACATAATATACTTGTGAAAATCTACTTAAATTAAGTATATTTCACTTGAATGAAGTTTATTTTTACTGGAATGAAGAATATATATTCTTAAATGTATGTGAGGATATTTACTTCTTAATTCAAGTTAAATATACTTGATTCAAGGTAGCATTTTTTTCAGTGTAAGTATTCCAATTATATAATACTGTCTAACTATTCTGATTTAATTGTTGGGTATATATAGAGTATAAAATTAAAAAAATCAATTTTCAATTGCAAAAAATATATAATTAAGTTTAATTAATATATTAACTAATATTTACTCGATTACTTTTTTTTACTAAAAAAAAAAGTTCCAGTCAGTTCTAGATGGCGACACGTGTCGGTTATTGAATGTTTGAATATAATTCCAACGATTTAATTTTTCTCAAAAAACTAAAAAAAAAAGAAAAAAGAAAATACTACGATTAAACTATAGCTTTGAGAATAACACACGGCTCTTGGAGATCGGTTGATAAAATTGAAATAAAAAAAAATCGCAAAACGAACTCGAGAGGACGTGAAACGATCGAATCTGAAACGATGCGAGGGTAGAGTGTTACGATTTAGAAACGCGCATTGAACGGTAATATTTTCCTGGTCAAGTAGCGTTCGAGTATTTTTATTGGTAATTAAAAGTCACTGGAGTGTGTGATTAAAATTAATGGTTAAATGGTCAGTTCGTCAAAATGTCCGGGAGGCAAAAAATAACAAGACCGAGGGAAAAAAGAGAAAAAGAAAAACCGAGGCATTTAATTACTCTTCGCCAATCGGTTGACAAATGAGTAACTTGCGAAATTGATTTCGAAGGGGAGGGGGAGGGGAATCCTCCATTTTGGTTTCTCCCTTTTACCCGCTTATCAATTCTTTAATGAACGGTGTAAAAGTGCGTATAAAAATGTTTCGCCGATGGAATATAAACGTAACCGCGACTGAATCGCCACAGTTTAACACTGCATTAAAAGTTGAGAGCAACGCATATAAAATGGGCATTAAAAATAAACGCGGTCTAAGACCTCTCT
Source organism: Trissolcus japonicus (assembly GCA_030522925.1). Taxonomy (NCBI): domain Eukaryota; kingdom Metazoa; phylum Arthropoda; class Insecta; order Hymenoptera; family Scelionidae; genus Trissolcus; species Trissolcus japonicus. The sequence continues at coordinate 14,034 of JAPYZS010001897.1, read as the reverse complement.
CCGACGTTGAGCCTGGGTAATCTTTTTGAAGCTAGTTACGAAGTGGATCATAGCAAATACCAGGATCAATGTACCGATGGCCAGGCACTTAACATTTACATGTGCCCAAAATCATATTGATTTGTTTGAGTTTCAAACTTGATAAAACGTTGCAAACTTTTTAGTGCCCCTAATATCCATAGATTTAATCGGGTCCATTAAACTGGCCAGGAAAAAACGTTCAACAGTGTATTTTTTATCACTTTTTTCGCCAAGTATGAAATCGAGAGGCAGATTTAAAGCGGTTTTTCTTATTTTCTTTTCACCATGCAGCATAAATTCATTTAATAGGGAATCCCCTTTTTTCGAAAACTCAGCGCGATAAATAAAGTTGTCATTCATAAAACGCCATTTATCACTGCAAGAGTATCTGAAAATAAAACGTTACATTTTAAATAACGCGTCGACACTGGACGCGAAAAGGGGAAGGTTTAATTACATTTTTGGGGAGGATATTTTTACGCCACTCATTCCCTCTCTCTCGCTCAGCCGGGAAGATAATTTCAGGCGTTTGACGGAGTGTATCAAGTAACGCGCCGAGCGCAAAATATTTATTGCGCGTTATTTACTCGTAATATTTAATAAAACGTGTATTTGCGCAAAAGCAAAATTTTTGTCGCCGCGGAAAATTGGAAGGAACGAAATTGACGATGGATGACTTTGAACTTTGGTGTTATAGGTTATTGCTCGTCACGGTCCACCGGGCGTATATTAGAGTTCGATTAATCTTTCATATTTTACATTGATGCTCCATTGATATCGCCCGAGAGCTCGGAGTCAATAAAGAGGCCCTCGGAAAAGAGCACGCGAATGTTTCCGCGTAATTGAAAAGTATGGCCAAAGTTTTGCATTTGGGAGGGTGATATTTTGTCGCGGGCAAAAAAGTCAGATACCGCCTCGACTAACAGCCCATCAGCCTTGACATATTCGCCCAAATATCAAATCATTAATCTCATTTTGATCAGTCGAGAATTTCAGAGGCTACTCAATTTTGCACTTTTCTTATATGCTCATGGCAAAAGAGGAAGTTCAATCCACGACCCCTGACGGTGATTTGATAAAAATTCTCTCCAAACCCAGTTTAGTCCGAACATCTTGATAAACTTCACGACTGCTACTTGAAAAAAACATATGCTGATGTATCATCGGACTATTGTGCTAAAAATAAAAGAAAAAAATGAAAAATAAAAATAAGAACTTTTCCAGAACCAGAAAAGTAGGGTACAAACTGGGTAGGAAACGAGTGGAAAATATATGCATGTATGGAGACGAGTTTTGTTTCAATTTGGACGCAAATGAAGAGGAGCAAAAAGCCAAGACGACAATTGTGCTCGGATTTATAAAAAATGCAACCAACTGTACGAATGGGATGGTTGCAATTTAATGAAGCGAGATACGACGAAAAATATTTGTGACGGAGCGGGTCGCTGTACGGGTAAGGAGCGACTCCTTTCCGTTCTGATATGTATGGTCGCAAAACGAGAGTGCGCGCATTATAGTCCGCAGCCAAAATGGAGAGCGCCGCATTACGTATATCGTGATCCACGCGTCATCGGCATTGACGAGTTTGGTTCGACCCTTCATCCACGTCAGTTTACGAGCTTTGCTCTGCTGGGGAGGACCAGATCCTTATGTATCTGCACGTTTTTTTTTTCTTCTTCCTTCTTCGACTACTTACACCCCGATGTTCGAACTTTGATATTTTGTGCTTTGCATGACGTCACCACCTAATTTTCTTCACGCCTTGTTACACCAAATCGATGTACAGTGTTTTACGATCCTCCGTGTTTTTGACTATAGCGCCTCCCCTCCATAGCCTGCCAATTCTTCATACTTTGTAGCGGCGTGAAAATTACTTTCCAAAGTGTCAATTTTCCATATATACATGTAAAGCATAGAGGGTGCGTGCACAACAGACAAATTGTTTTCATTGTTCCATCGCGGTTTGAATCCTGCATGAAAAAAATATCTTATCTTCAAAATTTAAAAATTTCTTGCTTTTTTAAATGTTCAAGTATCGTAATGAAAAAAATTATTTGTATAAGGTCATATTTATATGAGCATGATTCCATATCCGGTATCGTATATGATTTCATATATAGTTACACGTATGGTTCCATACATAAATCCATATATACATTTGACATTCATGCATATTTTTTATTTGTTTCGTGATATGTTAGACTTCATATATGGTTCCAAATATGGTTCTATATATGGAAACTTATGAAATTCCATATACAAATTTAATTTACGATTAATTCATAATTTTATACCTTTAACTTAGCATATGTGACAACATATATGTACCATATGTTATATATTTGGCTATTTATAGTCCCATATGTGGTTACATCAACAAATCTTTATTTTAATTATTACATGGTTCTTTATTTTCTACTTATATAGTTGCATATATCGTTCCAAGTATAACAATATATATTTTCATATGTTTGACATATATGATGTTATATATAGTTCCATACATGGGTTAATATGCTGTTCCACATATGTGGCACAAGAAACATTTATGAAACACAAATGTCATACGTTGTCATATGCATGGGAGATGAATATCGTTAATGAAACCTGCCAGTTAGAATGTGAATGAATGTTAGAAACGAAGTAATGTTTATGAATGAACAAAAAGGCTATTTACTATTACTCTCGATCAATAGTTATCAATCCGGCCAATTCGACTGGCGTGAATAGCGAATACATTCAGGAATGGCAATAACGTTGATAGGATAGTAATATAATTATCACCTGTGCAATGGATTCAATAGTGGGGCTTTACGCGTATAATTAGAAACAGCGGGATTGAACGGTTGTCGAGAAGGGTCCGTGAAAAGGAAGCGGAGTCAGGGGGATGCTATGTGACAGGAAATGCCAGCGATGGTTCGCGGACTACAAGTATAATTTCATGCAAATACACCTCATCATTCTGCTCGCGGAGGAGTGGAATATATTAATTCGCTAATGCACCTGGAACCTCTTGAAATTAGATTTCGACTGATTTGCGAGAGCACCGCGCACCAAACTCTGTGCGGCTGCTTCGGCTTATCGCTGTCGCGCGCGTTTTGGTCAGCAGAGACGACGCCCGTTGATGCTTATATTTCCGAGACCCATCGGCTATTTATTATTCATCGGACAAAGTAATAGAACACCACTGCTTGCTAAACCACTTCATCAGTCCGAGAATGGACATCTTTGATGGCATTTTGCACATCATTATCACAAAGTAATAAATAAATCATTGAAGTAGATAGAAATTGGTTCAATTTATTTTAAAACTCAGAATTCGTTGAGATTGATGGGAAACAACCGTTTCTATGTTTTTCCCCAGGTGGCGCCACGTGTTACTCAAATGAAGATAGACAACGGGGAAACCCCGGAACCAATCATTTTTCTTTGTTTGAAAAATTATCATTTCTTGTTTAACATTGCCATTCATTTTAATTCTGATGTGGCCTCCGGTAACAACCAGGTAAGTGTTATATTTATTATTTTTAATTAATTATTCATCTTTTTCATTCCAAAATGACATTTTTTGGCATTCAATTCGTTGTTGTGAAAAAAATACGAAACTTCTTTTAACATGAAACATTGCTCGCATCGGATGATAAAGAAATTTCCTGTATTATCAGCCCAACGTTCGATACAAATCCGCCTTAAGGAGTACTTTCAATTTTGGCGCGAAACTCTCTTGAATATTTTTTTCACCCCTTTAGTTCATTCCAATTTTTTTGCACAATTATTCTTTTTACGTTATTTTTCATGGATTTATTCATTCTCTGTTTTAATTTCGGTTGATTTAACAATAATCGAACTGCAAATTATATAACAAAACAAAACTTCAAGCTATTATGCAAAATTGTGATAAATATTGAAAGAAAACATAACTTGGGAGCGAAAAATCAAAATTTGCATTATTTCGATCGGAGCAGAGGTGTAATCGAACAGAAAAAAATTTCATGTTTTTGTTGTGACTTACAATCCGCGCCGTGAGACATCAAGTTATCGAATCGCTGACGAGATGAAGGCGCAATGTAGACCCGCGCTCATTTGTCAAAACGTATCAATGTAACGGCTTGGAGTGAACTCGCTTCGTTCCTCATCGCTCGACATCAACAATCAGTCGTGTTTTGTGTTTTCTCGTGGCCGGGATCCAAGTCGAACGCTGCCCGAACAAGCTCATTTCGGCCGAGGCGATCGCTCCGAAAATGTCGGGACGAAGTGACAGTCCGACTTTTTTTCACGGCCAGCCCTGGTCCAGCTGGATTGAACGATTGGGACGCGACAAGCCACTGAGTGAGTAATCATCCTTGCACCGAGGTCAATAATTTTGTTCTTAAAACCGACCGTTTGTTTAATTCCATCGCCAAGTATTTATCTGACAAACATAACCTCCATATGTAAATTCATGCCTGTGTACATTTCGACCCAAGGGTTATGTTTATTCTAATGTCAACTTTGTTTACGTTACGTGATGTGAAATTTTGGATCGCTAAAAATGTCAAATTGTTCTTTAACAATAATATCAGTTATATAATGAATATTAATTTTTTCGCGTCTTTTGTCTGAGCCTCTTTTTTAGAGCTTTTTTTGACACTTACTCATTGTTTTTATTCTAATTATTTATCATGAATTTTGGACTGCCCAAAAGATGTTTAACAAATTTTGTTGATTCAAATTTTTCTTCACAGGCGACGATGAACCAGAAAGTGAACCTTCAAGTTCGGTTACACGCCTCGCAGTCGAAGGTAAAGTACTGAACAAAATTTTACCAAGAAAAACTTTTCATTGAGGAAAGACGATGAAACCATCATCTAAGAAAAATAACGAAGGATTAAAAAATAATCGTTTTCATTTACAGATATCGATTTGTATGGATTTTGTCCGGAGAGGGACACTTTTTATGGAGTCGTTTGTGAGATGTGTAATGCTATTATCAAACCTCAAGCTTTGATACAACACATGGGTAAGATTAAAACAAAAATTGTTGCAATATCAAATGATAAAAGAAATTTGATTTACTAACTAAAACCGGATTTGCAGAAAGTCGCCATCCATCAGGAACAGGACCTTTGCAACCGCCCTCGACCCCCGTTCAAAAACCAGCCGTGAAAACGCCCTACTGCAAGCTATCGAAATTAAAGAAAAGCCAGTCGACGCCTCAGTTGCAAGTTGGTGCGAACAAAGTATCAAATCATGCGTCGAAGAAGCCATCGGAAACCGGCAACCTCCACCCCTCGCTATCGTTTTCCCTGCCGCAGTCGCCGGAACTGTTGCAAGTACAACAGAACTTCAACAACGGCAGCAACGGAGCTGGCGTGAGCTCGTCCAGTCCTGTCAAGAGTCCAGGTCAGCCTAAGCGAAAGAGGTTCAAGGCGGAGCGGTCTCTACTAAAGGACAGGGAGTACGACCCGGACCGGCACTGCGGAGTTATGATCGAAGAGACGTCCAAGCCCTGCACCAGGTCGCTCACCTGCAAGGCACACACGGTCTCGCTGAGACGAACGGTAGCAGGTCGGAGCAAGTCGTTCGACAAGCTTCTGGCGGACCACAGAGCTTCCAAGGAACTGCCAGTGCGACAGACAAAACTGAACCCATCGGCGGACTCTCAGGCCGCAACATCTTCCACAGTGACTGCGGATACGGAGACGCCCAAATCGCCACCGGTTCTGTCGCTGCCGGACACTTATCCACTGCCACAGGTGCGTGGAAACGCCGACCCCCTTTCCGTCATCCGTCATACCATTTTTGAATCACGCTTTTATTTTATTTATTTTTATTTATTCTCCTCTACTCAGACCTTTTTGTTATAATTATCATTTTGATTCAGTTGTGTACTCGCAAGGAAAATCAGATGCTTCATTTTTTCAAAACTGAACAAAAAATAAAAATGTAGTTGACTGATTCTTCTTAGTTTCTTTCAATTTAATTCTATTTCACGAGTACAGAATTATTCTTATTCATTTTTTCTGAAGGTTACACTGAGAAAACGATATTGCAAGCAGTACCATGTATATTGTAAGGAACACAATATCATCTCGCAAAATTATATATACCACGGTTCCACAAGCTGTGCAAAATTTATATTGTATAGTTACAATATACGTTGTAAATTTACGATACGATTTGTGTTCCTTGCAATGTGAAAAAGACTACTATCCAACGTGTGTACATCGTTATCTGAGTGATAAACCATCCTTCTGAATTCATAGAATCACTAAACTAAGTCTCAAACAAAGTCGATCGTGCGGTTGATTGTTTTGTTTTGTTATTACAGGCTGTTGATTTGCTTTTTCGGAGTCTGGCCCCGCACAGCTCCTCTAAACCTGTAAGGCATGGTTTATTTCGTTTTTACGGCCCCCCTCCAATTGAACCCGTCGACTTATCTCGTAACCCTTTTTTCCAGACCAAGCTCGAGGAGGACTTTGTCGCCGAGCTGGATACCTCGCTTTCGAATCCAGTTCAAGCCACCACGAGTGCAACGGTTGCGCCTGTCTCGACGGTGCTGCCGTCCCTGTCGCCGCTGGCCAGCACCGAGGAGTCGCCGGGGATGATCGCGGCTCAGCCACCGGCGACCGAAGCTCTCGCGCAGAATCAGGCCTTGTTCGCCTCGCTGTCCAAGAGCTACAGCGAGTTCAAGCCGGCTAAGTTCGAGCAGGATCACGTGGCCAATGGCAAGCGCATCATCAACTGCACCAACAGCAAGAGCAGCATCGCTTTCAGCGGTTCTGGTTTGAGGAACAAGTGCGAGTACCCGGAGAGTTACATCCAGCTGGAGGCGACCGCCACTGCCGCCCACTTCAGCGACATCTCGTGGTCGAATTACCACCCGGAGCCACTGGCTGTGAGCCGGTGGCTGAGACTCACGTCGAGCCGCAAGCAATACCACTTCAATATTCACTGACACAAAATCCTTCCCACCCCGGGCTGAGGCCATTTTACGCTATTCATCTACCTCCTTTTACACTCAGAGGCCAAAAACGTGCAGCTCCGAGTGTTCGAAGATACTTTTTATGAATTATTTTTTTAAATTTTGTTTCTTTGTCACATTTGTTATGATATATTTTTAGTTGGAAGTTGCTTTTTTTGTAGAGGTTTGCTGAATTTAGAGTCTATTTTCAGTCCTATTGGTACCTCGTCATTTATTCCGTACCTAACAGCTATTATTTGAAGTGTAAATAATAGTTAGACTTTCATCTAAAACAATTCATATCATTTTAGTGCAACATTGTAATTGCAATAGTTTTGCAATCGCTGCAGAACTACAAACTTAAACTTCCTATTTGAGAATGAACTGCTGATATTTTTTATTTAACTCAATTGAAATAGCAAATGACTTTATAAAATAAAAGTTGCCTAAATAAGTTGATTCGAAAAAAAGGAAACAAATAATAAACGTAATGGGCGTAGAGATATTTCTTGCTGCTATGGTAAAATATTTGGACTAGGAGCTGAAGATAATTAATTGTACGCTATTGGTAATTGCGACTTAATATATATATAATTGATTTGTACAGTAGTCGATAGTTGATAGACCCGACCGTGTCTGTAAATAATAATTTTTAGCAAAGCGTAGGCGTTGCGTTTCGATTGTACATACTGTAATAATATAATCAACCGGTTAAGTAATGCTATCGATAGACATCAGTGAGTGTGAATGTGACCGCGTTTGTGACTTCGCGTGAGTGCATTTATTAATTTATTGATTAATTTTCTATGATCTCCGAGAGATATGACTGTTAAATTATAGATATAAATTCGAACGTAGTAAAACGAAAACAAAACTTCTGTTTGTGCTTTTTTTCTAATGATCTATCAAAAGTAGTTATATTTTTTTATCATATTTCAAACGAACGTTCTAGTAAAGAGAAAATTGGGTAATAATAGTATATTATGCACCAAGGGCGCATGCGGAGCATGCGCACCCAAGAGCGTGCTTTATTCCCGAGGGCGACAGCCCGAGGGAGTAAAACACGCTCTAGGGAATAAAAACAGCTGAAATCCCACTCCCATGATGCAAAAAAATTATTAATTCCTATTAGCGGAAAATAAAACCATTTTAACATTAAAATTTCAATGAACCGTTTCGAATGATGGGAATCATGAAATGGGCTTTGCAAAGAGCTTCGCGACAATATATATTCGTCGGTGTGTGTTCTATAACAAGTTCTTAATCTTAAAATGCGTACTGGTATATTGAAAATGCTGTTTTCCAAAATTGAACTATCCAATAAAGAAATGTAACTTGGTTTCAATTACATCGATCTTTTTTTTTTCAAACGAGAGAATCCCAATACCTTTCTCCACTTCAGATAATATTAATTTCTCGGTTATTTTAAGACCTTTTTTATCAAGAGGGTCTGAATTTAGTTACGTGTATTTCTGACCAAATACAATAGTAAAGCATCATCAATCAGTCCTTCTGAATTTATGAATAATTTGTTTTTACAATTTTTCCTTTGCATCCAATTATGCCATCTATCAGAAAATGCAAAACGCAACAAGTCTTCGGCAAGGTTTTTGATGTTTTCACGTCATCAGCTATATTCGTTTCAAAGTCACCGAACACCTTTTATCGACCTTTTAATTTTTCCTTTTGCAAAATATCCCAACATCAAATTTCATTCTCACCGGAAACTTTTTCGAAATTCGATCCAACCCACAAATTACAGTTGTCAAAAATCTCTTTAAAAATCGAAAATTTCACCTCTCCCGCGAGGTGAAATTTTATCACGAGAATGATAGAGTAGATTTTAATATCCCGATGCTGCGATAAAAATTGTTCCCTCGGTAATAATAAAAATGCAAAACGTTGGCTATTTCATTCGAGAATAGAGCAGCCGACTGGGGTAATGCTCGGTTGTTGGGCGATATGCAATTTAGCATAGTGCGCGGCGATAAAGCAATGTTTGCCCGACGCTGTGTCGCATTATAGCGTGCACCTTCTCGCGTTCCCAAGAATCTTGCGAGCGAGCGCGCTCTCGCAGCCTCCAGGCAGCGTCTTTTGGATCCGCTCTCGAGGCCAAAAGAGAGGCGCGGGGTGGCACAGCCGCGGTCCGCGTAGAAGGAGAAAACATTAACTCTCGGTCCTCAGAATCCGGCAACCGGCAGCGCAGCTGTCTCCAGTTGCCTCTTGCCGAGTGCCGCCGCGACTCCTCCAAACCCGTTCCGTCTCGCTTGCTAACTCCTCGTCCTATCCAATTTTCATGTCACGTGAATACGAGGTTGGAAAAAAAAAGTTAAAAAAGACCGACCCGTTTTTTTTTCTTTTAGTATTCAAGTTTTTTATCATTTCGAGTGATTCATTCAGAGATAAGAGATAGGAATCATTTCGCTGGTCTTGTTGATGCGAATGTTTTCTAACGAGTGCCATCAAGGATTTCGCGCAGGACGTTCTCTCAAGTTTACGCTTTATCCCCGGACGTGTTGTGCGGTGTGATATTGTAAATTTCGCGATGAACACGTGAAATTGTGAGTTAATTGTTGAAAGTCAATTCGTGAGGATGTTTCGATCTTGAAGGGTGAATGCAGAGCCAAATTTGGTCACACAATTTCCGACTGAGAATAAATAACAGGTGAACAAGGTACTGTGAAAACTAGAAATTTTGTCATGGATTTTGATTGATACCAAAAATATTTTTTTTTTTTTTTTTTTTTTTTATTTTTTTTTTTTTTTTTTTTTTTTTTTTTTTTTTGAAATTGCCGTTTTTGTTATTTAATGACATTGATATTTGATTGAATATGTGGAAACATTCGTGGAAACATTTTTTTTTGTACTTCCAGTGTGTACCTCCAATTAAAGCGGTCGGTCGGAAAATATTACATAACACGTGAATACGTTTAATTATGCTTCTTTTATGCAGAAGGTAAACTCAACACCCGAGTAGAACGATAAATAATACAAAAATATATACCAAACAAGTTACAATGATGCGCGGAGTTTATCAAAATTATAAATAAGTTTGTTCGGGGGGTGTAAACACGGAAGATTGCGGTGGCCCACATTTACGATTTCGTCATTCGTGATTAAGAAAACATGGATGTAATTTATAAAAGACACAAGAAAAGATTAAACGTTTCATCAAAAGTACAATTTTATAAATTGTTTATAAACTACAAAAATATTTTTTAATTCCATTTAATTTGCATCAGATTTAATTTTCAGCATATCAACACATTTCCAAACTCATATATTTTATTAGCAATTTTGTTTCTAAAGAAAATTTTCCATATTTTTCTACTATCAATTTTAATATTTTTTTGGTCCAAACTTGTTTGTAGGACACAAAAAGTTAATGAAACTTTTCTCCTCGCTGGATCAAAATAAATGAGTCATGCAAAAACAGATTGTACAATACCAATATTAATAACCGGCAGGGCTGATAAAAATAATGGATAGTGCAATCAAGCAACAAGATAATTAATTACGCTATCAGGTAGATAGCCCGAGTTTACTTTTTAACTGTTCCCCCACTCTGGATTTGATCCTTACGATATTGACGTAATTCGCGCAATTCAAATCAAACACTTTTCTCACCGTAGAAAAGTTAGCCTAGATCGCAATTTACATAACAAATTTTTGCACTCCGTTTAATTTGCAGCTTGAACGTTTCAATTTTCCAACGATGATTTAAACAATGTTTGAAAATGACACACAAAATTACATGTTACACATAGGCAGGTCTTTACCGATGACGTCTCCACGACCTTACTTGGAGATAAGTGTTGAGTACACAAAACTAAAATAGTCATACGAATCATTAACGAGATTTGTTTACAGATGAAAAATTTTCTTTGACTAGTTTGCTTTTTCAATCGACAACTTATTCAACTTGTGTATATTTCGAGGATGAAAAAAAATGACAATCCACGTTTTTTATACTATCCACTATGATCTGACACAATTTGAACAATTTTGAATATACACATTTTTTTCTACCCACTTGAAATCAAATTTGTAAAGAAAGAAAAAAAAAGTTAATAATCAAAGTATCAATAATTAAAATTGGATTTGAATTGAATCTCGAATTTCAATCGAGTCCTTCTCGTTTCGCCATTTCGAACGCGACTTCCTTGACGATTTTCATATTCCCAACATAACAAAATGATCTTGGTGCAATCATTGAATTACAAATGCAACCGTAACTTGATATCATCATAATTTTCCATGCTAATTTCAATCAATTGCGGCATTTACGATTTTGATCAATCACAAATTACCATTAATTTGGCAGGGACACCTATGGAGAAAAAAAGTTTTTCTTATTTTTTTGAAGACAAAATGTGGCGTTGACAAAAAGTTCGGTTGCTCAATGGTTGGTCTTAAAAGAGCATTTAACGACGATCACAAGGTGATCCGTAACATGTTCTCGTGTGCCCTCAAGAAAGTGCGCATGCGTTGCTCGCATACGCTTACAATAATGCCTACACATTTCTGTGCCGTTCGCGTATTATAGAAATAATTCATTGTAAAAAGAGAGTGACACACGTGCTTGTACGCCTCCGCGCCAATCGCCTTCACTTTCTTAAACACAAGCTTATAATGGATATTTATTTCATTTTCTGTCCAACATTTTTCAAAGCCGATGAAACGAAGATTGACCATTTTTCATATTCATAATTAAAACATTTTTAAAACGAGAAATGAAAATTGTCCTCATATCATTATCCATGACTTTTTCAAAATAAAAAAAAATGAATTGAATTAAGGTTTTTTTTTATTTTAAATTTAAAATGAATACTTTAAAATATTTTAAAATACTAATGATGGAAAGATTTTTATGGTTCGCAATCTTTTGCCATTCATTTTGGCGAACAATTTTGAAGCAAATATAATGTGCGGAGGAGTGAAATAAGGAGCGAGTCCTGTTACCGCACGTCATGCGCTAAAAAACAGGTCAAAACTGGGCCGTCAAAGATGAACGATTGTCAAAATGTTTCGAACTTTGATAAAAATCGGCGTTTGATGGTCGCTTCTTTTTTTTAATTGTCTCATTGTCTGTTGCAGATAAACGGGATGAGACTGCAAGTGTATACGTAAATACCCTTCGAAGAAGATGGCATTAACATTAACATCACCGGCTTGTGGCTTCAACGAAAACGGTAAGACGAAATTCTATTTCGATATGATATTTCTCCGGTCCAAAATGAATGGCTGGAATAAAATATGAATTCAAAGAAAGTGCTCTTCTTGAAGATACAAAATGAAGTAAAACAAATAAAAAACAAAAACAAAAATAACAAAAAAAGAAAAGGTTCAAAGGAAGTGCAAGAACCAATGGGCACAAATAAATCTTCGGGGCAATTGAATTGTCACTATCCGGCGGACTAAATATACGTGATTGTAATTATTTTCTTAATTTCCTCGTTGCATATTCCGTCGGCTAACGAACTTTGAGCTAACAGGATTATTATTATCGTGCTTTTGGATTGCAGCCAATGGTTACAAAACGCGCATTTTGGTTATCAACGCATGACGAGCACTGAACCTCAAGTTCTTTTTTTTTTTTCATAACGCTAATAATAATAACAACAAATGTTTTGCAAATTTGCTTTCTCCCAGTTGGCAAGAAAATTTACATCTCGAATCCAGTGCGATCGACCTGTTCCTGCTGCCCCTATGGATACCACATTGATCTCGATTTTGTTCGCTACTGCGAGGCCATCGCGGCAAAAAGAAATGAAAACCGATTGTCAGACGAGAGGCGAAAGAAAAAAGAACGTCGGAGACAATGTCAGTCCATGGAATTTCTTCTTGGTTTGGTAAGATTTTCAATTTGCATCTTGTAAGTAATTTTAATTATTCGGAAGATTTCTCATTCAAATGTTGTTTCTAATTTTTATAACCAAATTTTATTTTGTTATTTATGTCAAATTTTTTTTATTTACTTATTCTCTTTGAATTCAAATGTTATTTTTTTAATTGAATATCAAATCTTGTTTCTTTTAGGCAAACCCACTCGAACCTGTAACAGAAGATGACTCAAATCAAGTGGACGAGAAACCTGTCAAGGAAAAAAGTCCACCTCCAGTTCCATCAAAATCATCCCGCCGTGACATTAAAATTTATCTCCCACATTTGGACCTGAGCGACGTCGTAGGAGACTTTGAAGCTACTTTAAGGCATTCTTCTAAATCATCACCGAAGGTTGAACAGTCCGATCACAAGCCCATAACGATCGGTGAGCGTTTGTTTTGATCTGTCGATTCTTATTCAGTCGTAAAACATATTTTTGTTCGATAACTAGTTCATTGCAGATACTAAACTTTTCAATTGTTATGAAACACGTTTTATTAGTTTTTTTCCCCTCTGATACTTATCTTATCACCGATCAAAGTATTGCAAAGTTATATTTTTTAATTATGAAATTTTTTTTTATGAAAAAAGTAAAAATAATTGATTGAGAAGTTTGTAAAAGCCGAGTTTTCATAAAAAAAAGAGGGATTTAAAAATAAGTTTACTTTCGGGTTTAGACACCATTAATCATGTGAAAAAAAGAAACAAAATGTCTCGCACGCGCTATTTTTAATATCAAATATGAAGTACGGAATTTGGTTTTTCTTTTTTTTTTGTATTTTTGATAACACACTTTGTCTGTACACTCTAATTGAGACGATTTTTCGCCGCAAGTTGTTAGGCGTGAATGGCTTAAAATAAATTGTTACAAGAAAAACGTAAGAAACTTGAATTTGTCGGTGCGTAACAGTGGAACCGCGTATTTCCGGCTGACGGAAGCCAGTGCACCGGCTGATACAATTTAGAAATTATTTTAAAACTTTCCTGGCAATCTTGTCCGAGGAAATCTTGTCCATTTGACTGTAACCATCCCATTTTCATTTTATTTATTTATTTTTTTTTTGTTCACTTACTTATTTTTTTTTTTTTTTTTTTTTTTTTTTTTTTTTTTTTTTTTTTTTTTTTTTTTTTTATTTTTTTATATTTTTTTTTTTTATTTTGTTTTTGAGTAATTTTTATTATTT
>JAPYZS010001896.1:0-14756 GCA_030522925.1 Trissolcus japonicus | reverse complement strand
GAGAACGCATCCAGCAGATACTCACCACGTCTGTTGGTCACTCTGCTGCCCCAGTCGGTGGCCCACGCGTTGAAGTCCCCTGCGATAATGGCAGGACGCTTGCCGCGGAGTTCGTCAACAATTTGGTGGAGCAAAAGTTGGTAGTCTACGATGGTGGCATTTGGTGAGGCGTAGACGCTGCAGACATAGATGTCTCTCACCTCAATCCACACAAATCCTTTTCGTCTGGTTGATTGTCTCTCCTGGATGAATAGGCCCTTGCGTGTCCAGATAGCTGCTCTGCCAGAGCTGTCTGTGCTCCGCTGACTCCTCCTCACTATCCACAGGCAGGGCACATTGATGACGTGTCAAGGCCAAACCATGCGAGGTATGACCTGAAACAGCCGTGTCCCGTGAAGAGCTGGAATAGGTAGAAGTCCACCTCGCCGTTCTTTTGCGACACCCAGTACGCTCTGGGATGAGGCGGTGAGTCCACCTGCCATTCGTGGATGAGTCCTGCCGTCTTTGCCACATCTCCATAGGTTTCGTCTTCTCGTCCTGTACCATTTTAGTCCTTGTCGCCATGAAGGGATTTTGCATGCGGCGATAAATCCTCTCCCGTTCATCCGCCATCAGATCAACGGGCGTCATGTCTGCCAACACGCACGCAGCCTCATCTGATACTGTGCGGGAGGCGCATATCACTCTCAGTGCAGCGCTTCTATGGACTCTGGTCACCATGCGAGCGTATGAAATGGTGTTCATAGCCGATGGCCAGACACGTGCTGCATACAAGAGGATGGAGCTGCTGACCGTAGAAAGGAGACGTCTACGGCACTGCCTGGGTCCTCCATCTGCCTGGAGGACCCAGGCAGCCTGGATGCCAACCCATGCCTGGGTTGGCATCGATTTGCACTCTCAGGTATCTTAGTGAACGTCTTACCGTCGTCGAGCCCTCGGGCATTGGCAGTCTAGGCACCACGTCGTACATGATGTTCCACATAATGGTCCGAGAACTGATCCCTGTGGAACACCTACCGTGACTCGGTACGATCTTGTTCCTATCTCTGAGTCATATGTCAGGACACTGCTCGTGAAATAGCTGGCGATAATCTTCAGCAGGTAGGTTGGAACCTCGATCTTTTGCAGGGCCTCTAGGATGCAGTTCTATCTAGCTAAATTTAACGCGTTTCATACATCTAAGTTCGCAATGACGCAGTACTTTTTCCTTTCTCACGTCCAGCTGCTTCCTTATATCGCCTCTCTGGCGATACCAGTGACCTTGTTTACGGCATCTATCGTGGATCTGGCTTTTCGGAATCCGTACTGGTTTTCAGAGAGACCTTGGTTGCCCTTACTGAATACTTTAAGTCTGCCACAAATGATCTTTTCGACCACTTTGCCTGCTGTGTCCAACAGGCAGATTGGACGATGAGATGAGGGCTCATTCGGTGGTTTGTCGCCCTTGGACAGAAAAACCAGATGTTGCTTGTTCCAGCAATCTGGGAACTTTCCTTCTCTAAGGCAGGCATCATATGTTTCCAGGAAGATGTCTGGATGCACTCTGATAGCTGTTTTGAGAGCCACGTTCGGTATTCCGTCGGGGCCGGGGGCCTTGGAATCCCCCACCTTTCGTGTGGCCTTCAGCAGTTCCTTCATCGCTATGGGGAGCACATCTCCGAGATCTTCGAGTGGACTGGTCGTGGGGGTTGTTTCCTGTTGTTGTGGGAACAGGGTAGTTACTATCGTGTCAAGCAACTGTGGGCAGGATGGCGATGCTGAGCCCTGACTTCTCAACCCGGCCATGACTATTCGGTAGGGTCTCCCCCATGGGTCATAGTCCACTTCTCTGCACAGCTCCTTCCGCTACGTCGCTTACTAGCCTTTATGGCTTTGCCGAGAGTTCTCCTGGCTTCGGCATACTGATCTCTGAGCTTCTTAAAGGCTGCGCTACCCTGAGCGCGTTGTGATCTGCGCCTGCCGCGGCGGCATTTCTTTCGGAGTTCTGCGATTCCGTCGTTCCACCAGTAGGCGGGCTTACGGCGGTTATCAATTGATCGCCTGGTCATTGATGCGTCACATGCGCTGTTCACGAGTCTCATCAACTGAGCGACCTTGAAGTCTGATGAACTTTTCAGTTCAATGTTCTCTCCCATCATCATTTCGGAGAACGCTGCTTGGTCAAATGAGCGCGGGTTCCATGAGTGTCTTCTCCCAGTTGATGAAGTTTTTCGTTCTTGGTGAGTTTACCCTTTGAAGATAATCGCATGGTGGTCGCTGTGTGTATGATGGTCTCCGACTTCCCAAGATACAACGCGTGTCGCCAGGTTATCACTTGCGAATGTCACGTCAATGACAGCGCTGTTTCCGTTCCTTGTGAAGGTAGGGGTGTCACCGATGTTTACTATGACGACGTCTAACGAGGAGAACGTGTTGAGAAGACGTTCACCTCGTCTGTTAGTCAACCTGCTATTCCAGTCTGTGGCTCACGCGTTGAAGTCACCTGCAATTATAGCAGGGCGTTTGCCGCGCAGTTCTTGCGTGATTTCATCCAAGGTCGATTGGAATTGCTCGATGGTAACATTTGGTGAGACATACACACTGCAGACGTAGATGTCTCGCACCTTGATCCACACGAATCCTCTTCGTTATGTTGGTTGTACCTCCTCGGTGAAGAGGCTCTTGCGTAACCAGATAGCTGCTCGGGCATCCCGGATCTCGCGTTCCGGGTGTCACGGTATTGCTCGCAGAGTATAGCAACATCTATGTTTTGCTCTATGACCTCATTTCTTCCGATTTGCTGCAACCCGGGCTCCCTGCTGGTATGCAGGACAAGCGTAGCTTCTAGTGCGATGGTCTCCATCCGTCTCGCATAGTAAGCACTTGATGTCCTCTGCTTTGCAGTCTCTGGCATGATGTGAGGTGTCGCCGCACTTGAAACACATCTTTGAGCGATCTGGGCCCTTGCACATCCTAGCATGGTGGCCAAACCCGAGGCATTGATAGCATCTTATGACCGTGTCCTTCCCTCTGGCTCTGCATATAACCCAGCTCACTCTGAGTTTGCCTTGAGTCAGGATCGTTTTCGCCGTTTTGATTGGCAGCATTAGAACTGCTGTCTGAGTACCCCCGTAGGCTTATCGAAGTGATTTCCGACAAGCGCCATTTTCGATGGCCTTCGTGTCCACCCGGCTAGTGACCTCAGCTTGGTCTTTCAGCTTGGTCACAATTGCTGATAGTAGCTCCTCTGTCTTGTCATGGGCTTTCCTGTCGAGGACCAGCATTAAGCCACCAGTGTCGGTTTTCCGTATCTTCGTGACACATTTCCCGACCTCTTCCATGTCTTATGTGTGTTTGTTTGTTCCGTTATAACTTAAAAACTAAAGAAGCTAATGAGCTTTTTCACATCGAGGTACCTTCTCACATCCTCAGAAGTGACATAGGCTGTAAAAGAAATTGAAAAAAAAAATTTTATGATGAGAAATTAAAAAAAATTGGATTTCTTAATTTCAGTGCAAAATGAAATGTTTACAACTCGATTAACGTAATCAGTTACCGGTTTTGATTGTGACCGATATATAAAATTGGCGTAGGCTGTTGAGATGGTCATTTTGTGCTCACATTCTTTGTCTCGGTATGACGAAAATTTGGAAACTATATTTTACATGTCAACGCGTATAGTTTATATTTTTTTATTTTATGTAAAGGATCCTAAACATTGTCAACATTAATTAATAAGCGTATAAAATACTGCAAAATCGTGTTGAATACTGCGTCGCTGCAGTATTTTTATGTCATACAGAAGAGCATATTAGGTTGATTAACATATATCGTGTTGTAATATTTTGTTTTAAATCTGTTCTTACACAAAAAAAAGCAGTTGTGTTTTCAACTCCATCATGAGGTTAAATGATTTTATGTTAAATCAACCTTTTTTTTATTCGACTCAAATGAAATTTTTTATCTTAAAAAAGCATTTTATTGAACGTCGGCTTACGGTTGATTCAAATTCCTGTAGAGTTGAGAGAACTCCGCTATATAACTGAATAATTTACAAATCGTGGCGTTCCTTTTATATAAGAAATTGAAAGCAATATTTATTTGTTGGGTTAGGCGTGCGTGTTAAATGTGCGATTTTATTGCCTGGTAGGGTACCAGGTTCGATTCCCAACGATACGAATATTGTGCGATGTGAATTTTGAGCGATGCCGATAGATTGTGATGATGCTTATAAAATAATAAGTTCTAAATTATAATTAATTTTTTATTTCCTGCCATAATTTTCTATGAAAATTTAATTATATTCAAATATTGTTTGATTGCGGTAAAAATGTAGTCGGAAAATACAAAAGTGCACTTCCGTTAGTCTTATATCGGATATCAATTTCCTTTATTCAGAGATATGATACAAGATGCTTTGAAGTCCCTCCAATAGTCCTGATAGTTACACGTGTGCGAATGAGATATCCGTATCTCTAAAATGCATCCTTTGCCTACGCGAATATTTGGTGCATATAAGCGGTGGTCAGGGATCATCCGCAGCTCTTTCCGCATCTAACATTCGGCTTGTCACTTTACTTATTTTTAACCATTACAATGTAGTTATCTATGGGCGACACCCAAAAATGTGTCGACGCCCATCTGCTGTACCAAAGAATTCAGTACATCTACAACATTTTCACAAATCACTCAAGTGCGTGATGTCTCTCACGGATCCCTATGACCCCCCCCCCCCCCCCCAGCTATACGTCCTCGGTTATAACAAATTGGCGCAGTCGGTACTCAGGGTTTTTACACCTGGACAAAAACCAGCCGTTCCACGATTGATGACATCATTTGAAGATATTGACAGACCACTGTATCCTGTAGAAGTGATCGGAGCAGCAAATACACCAACTAATAACATCGTAACAAATTCATATTGGCTACAGCAATTGAAAAATTCTTTAAATCACTACGAATACATGTGTGTCAACCAAACAAAAAAGGTGTTCTATTCATCAGATTTCAGAGAGTTAGTGTGCATATTTTGTGCCGCCGATTTGTGTGATTTTGGTGACTATATTTTCAAATCAACAACTCTATAATCGCCGATCTGCAGGAAGTTGCCTTATCTGCCTAGCCGAAATTCTCACATCTTTCGACGAAGGACAGCTGTCAAACGAGTTCAAAAAATATATAATCAGTGGAGAAACTTAGTTGAGAAGAATAGTTGACGTTCGACGATATTACCGAACATTTCCATTAAAAGTAATCAGATACCACCACGAGACTTCACACCTGAAACTTTCGACGTCATAGTAGATGATATTGCAAGTTTATTAGATGAATAGAACAGGGAACTCCATAACGAAGTAATCCGCAAAGACTACGTTTGTGTACGACAAATCAAACCAGCAACCATATTACGCCAACGCAGAACAGGTGACAAACGCACTTTTTGCAACGATTGTATTGGGATTTACGATACAACAAATTGCACCGTAATAAGAACTTCAAACCGTCACACGATCAGCACACACCAAGATGACGATTTTTTCATTGATGACAGATGTGGAGATTATTATTCAATAACACGTTTAGCCTTAGAGTGCGAAGATGGCTTGAGTATCGTATACGAATTTCTCGGTGAAGCAATCCCATTGTTGCGCAGAAGAATTTCAGGCACAGTTTCAATAAACTAAAAATTCATCTCTATGGCAGACAGTGATATAAATTTCAACCACAGTGACAACAATAGTGAACACAACAATTCAGACCTTTCAAACTTATTAACTCTTCAACTATCAACCAAACGAAAAGTAAAATTTTATTTGGACGCTAATGGTTACAAGTGCTTTTTACAAAGATATATCATTCATCACCTTTTGGACCGAACAACAGTTTTGTGTACCTTGTGTGTTCGCCACTTTGAAGAAACCGAAAATTCAATCGAAGCTCACTTCCATCACTACATATACAAAGCACCTCAAAACACAGCAAATTATTGCAGCAAATGTTTCATACTTGTATGACCGACGTCCCGCGTCCAGTTGCGAAGATTGCATAGAAACCGCTGAAAAAATCCTGGAGAGTAACACCTGGGATCTCACATCGCCACCCACCTTCACAATCGCAAGGATCAACGAGGAAACCATCCCGACAGGAATGATACGGCGTGACCTCTCAAGCAGATTGAAGCTGACAGTTGCCATCGAAGAGTAGCAGCCTGGTGAGCATTGATAATATTGCACAAATATTGTTAACCTATTATTGTCCACATGAGTTATATTTGTGGAAAACAAAATAATTTAAACTACTTCGAAAATAACTGTGAAGAAATATGTGGAAAATGTTATTACAATAACGAACAATTAGTAGATCCACAAAGGAAATAGCAATTGCACTTGTTAAGTCATTCTATTCTAATTAAACAAAAATTTTTAATACAGACACATAAATGTTTCATCTGGAACAGATTACTATTTTACATTAAATCTAGTATAGATTGCCCTATTTGTACAATAGTTTTAACACAACAACAACAAAATATAAATATATGTAAAGAAATAAAACACAATATTTATTTTTGAGGAAATCAAATACCCTCCTAACAACAAAAATTGCTAATGTCAAATTTTCATGAATCCAAAAATATTACGAAGCCAAACAAAAGGTCTACAAATTGAAGAAAAAAATCGTTTACTATTGCCTGGTTATTCTCCTCCAAAACGACGTAGCAAATCTTCAGAGTCAAGAAAAATTCAAAAAGTCGGTGTTCAAATTGAAAATCAGTTATCAAGACACATCAGTTTATTAGACTTGAATTCATTACGCGACATCCAAATCGAAACAATAGAAATTAGCTCAACTTCTTGCGATACATTTTATACTGATACAATAGCAGAGATGGCGGAAGATCAAGTAACATATAAACTCCGTTTGAGCGACGCGCTAGAAATGATTGTAACATACTCAGGCGGTAATGATCACGCTTCTTTATATGACTTTATAGCAGGTTGTAAAGAAGTCAAATCAGTTTTACCTGAAAATGCTGAAAAGGCCCTAGCACAATTAATAAAAACCAAATTAAAAGGAGGAGCCCTTCAATCAGCCCGCGGTCGTACATTTGACACAGTAAATGATCTAATTAAAGCAATTCAAGAGATATACTCTTCTAACAAAACGTCAACCGAGATATGTGGTGAGTTATCTCGTCTCGTACAGAGTGAACGGGAAGACGTCGCTGCCTATTTCAATCGCGCGTGTACAATTCAAAATCAATTGTTAGAAAAACTAAAAGAAGAATTAGATAACGGAGACTTACCCGCAGAACGCGTAACGGAAATAGAAAAAGCTTGTTGCAAATATTTTGTATTGGGACTAAACAGAGAAATTTTCTCCCTTATGTCAGAAAGAGACAGCCTTAACGAAGCTGGCCCACAAGCTATTGAAATAGAAAGTATGTTGAAAAATCGCGTTATACTTTATAACAAAGAACTTGACCCATGTTTTTTATGTCACAAAACTGACCATAAATTGGAAACTTGTCCTTTATTATCAAAATCTAATCTCGAAATTTGCCAACTTTGCAAAAATATTGGTCATTATGCAAAAAACTGTACAATCTTTTACACTTGTCAACTGTGCAATGAAAAAGGGCACACAGCAACAAATTGTCCTTTAAGTAAAAAAAAAGAAGTTTGTCAAATTTGCAAAAAAATTGGTCATTCAGCCAAAAAGTGCTATTTCTCCCCCGCACGGTTCACACAGGTAGTTGAGAACTGCAAATCTTGTAGCAAACAAAGCAAATGAATGCAGAGCACAGATACAATGTTTTTATTGTGGAAAAATGGTCATTTTTCGAAAGATTGCCGTAACAGACAAAATAACAATTGGAATACCCCGAGAAGAAATAATAATAACGGTAATTACAAAAACAGGTTTCGCGACAACAACAATAACAACACTAACAAAACTCCAAATCATAATCAAAGTAATAACAACAATCGCAGAAACTATTACGACAATAATTCTCAAAACAAATGTCAATTTTGCAATCTACTGGGACATAGAATTCAAAATTGTTTTGCAAAAATTGCATATGAAAAAGTTCAAGCGTTAAACAAAGGGAGCTCGGGAAACTATCCGTACCTCCCTGTGAGGGAGGCTCAACGGTCGACCTCAACAAACAACGTGTAAACGTTAAGTTAACATTAAAAACATAATCACCAAAAATTCATATAAAAAGCCCGAACGCTTTAACATTTTTAATTGATTCAGGAGCAGAACCATGCTTGATAAAAGAACAATCAGTACAAAAAAATATTTCAATCGATTATAATCAAAAATTATATTTATCAGGAATCACAAAACAAATTGTCCCTACTTTGGGAAAAGTTAAAATGTTTATTCGATGGGTGAAACAAAATAATCATTTTATCAAAACTTTACTGAATACACATTACCCGCACGAACACGTAAATTATTACGCGTTAAAATAAAACCTACGAATTTAAACGTTGGTTACATTGGAAAACTCGAACTCCAAAAGGAAATACTTATCGGAAATACTGTAGTAGAAAATAATAATAATTACGTCAACATTTTTGTGATCAATACGTCTGAAAGTTTAAAAAAATAAAATTACTGGAACTTGAATTACAGGAAATAGATCAAATGAAATATTGCGAAACACAAACACCAAAAAGAGTTGCTAAAAGGCGAAAACGAAATTATAATAAATGTTTGAAAGCAAAAATTCTAACAGTCACATAAGAAAGTAGATTTGAACGCGTATTAAAATTACTCAGATTAGACCATTTGCTTCCCGAAGAAGCGGAAGAGATAAAATTTCTGCTGGAAAACAGCCTTGACCGTTATCATCTGCCGGATGACGAGCTCACGGCCACACACGTGATGGAACACAACATTGTCACTACAGACGATGTACCAATTCACGTTCGACAATACCGTTTTCCCCCCGTATTAAAAGATGAACTCGTAAAGCAAACTGAAGATTTATTAAAAAACAAAATTATCAAACCATCCTTCTCACCTTATAGCACACGTTTATGGATAGTTTAGAAAAAACCAGACAGTACAGGTAGAAAACGTTGGAGATTAGTCTTAGATTTCAGAGCGTTAAATCAAAAAACAGTATCTGATGCATATCCTCTACCTAATATAATCGAAATCCTAGATCAATTAGGAGGAGCACGATATTTTTCTGTATTTGATCTTTTATCTTCATTTCATCAAATGGAAATGAGCGAAAAAGACACAAAACATACAACAATTTTTAGGCCTTGCCGGTTATTATAGAAAATTTATCAAAGACTCCTCTAAATACTCAAAACCACTCAACAAGTTAGTTGAAAAGGGAGTTCCTTTTGAATGGACTGAAGAACAGGAAAATGCATTTGAATGTTTAAAACAAAAATTATGTGAAGAACCAGTTTTGCAATACCCTGATTTTTCTAAACCTTTTATTTTAACGACAGACGCTAGTGGTTATGCCATTGGAAGAATTTTGAGCCAAGGAGAAGTAGGAAAAGATAAACCAGTAGCATACGTATCACGATTCCTAAAGCAGAAGAAACATGTTATAGTACATATGAAAAAGAAGCTCTCGCGATAGATTTTTGTGTGAATCATTTCAGACCTTATCTGTACGGTAGAAAATTCACAATACTAACAGACCATAAACACTTGTGTTGGATGCGTACGACAAAAGATCCAACATCGCGTTCAACTTAATGGAAATTAAAGTTGGTAGAATACGATTATGTTGTGAAATATAAAGCCGGAAAAACTAATGTAAACGCAGATGCTTTATTGCGAAACCTTATTAATGAAAACAAAGATGACCCAGAAAAATTTCTTAACAATAAAACTTTAATTATTAAACCCGAATTAAATCGACCTGAACGTAATATTGAGATAACAGAAGCAGGAAAACAATATAGAGAAATGATAAATAAAATACGAGAAAAAGAATTAAAAAAGAAAATAAAATAACTGAAAATGTTCAACTTCCCAGAGAAAATGAGAAAACGAATAAAGAAATAAAAAAGAAACATCGACATATTGCAGAAAATAACATTTATCATGCTGATGTTGATGAAGAATTTAACGAAGAAAGTTACAAAAAAATGAAAAAGAATAAAAACCCACAGAGGAAAATAAAAAACAAAGAAAACAAGAACAGAAAAGAAAACAATTTTTTGAGCGAGGACGAAAATTTTATTTTGCCTTACAATTTCAAAGGCCGCGATGACAATAAAAACGGACACAATTTTTTAGAGCCTTCCCCGGTGAGAGAGTTAGCACCTAACGGAAATACAATTTCAGCAAAAGAGTAAAAAAATATTCAAAGTTTTACAAGTTCAAGTTCGTCTTTCGTCAAGTCTGATTTTTCAGATTTTTCCGAAAGTAAAACAGATTTTAGTACATTGCGAGAAAAAAAAAGAAAAAATGATTTTGGTGCGTTGCACAACAGGAGAAAAAACAAAAAAGAAAAAGAAAACATTTTTAATCGTTGTCCCAAGAGAAACGATAATCATTCATTATCCAAACTTTCCATAGACACAAGTGACGAATCACAGTCCAGTTTCGATGTGTTAACAAGTACTGATAAGTCCGATTTGGACGACGAATTACAAAGAAATGAAAATAAAAAAAATGAAAATAAAAAGAAGAAAAATAATTTTTTTGATTCTGATCACTGTCTAAAGGAAGCCGAGAAAAATTACGAAAAACAAACGAATGATAATGGAAATGGAAAGAAAACAAATAAAGAAAACAAAAAATGTACAAAAGAAACAAATAATCAAAACGAAGAAATAGAACAAAGTAAAAGGGAAGAAAAAATCATCAATGAAAAAGAAGTGAATAATATAAAAGATTCTGATTCCGAAAAAGAAATAAAAGATTCATTGAAAACATATGAAAATGTGAGAAATATTTATGAATCAAGAGATTTTGCAAACTTGGAATCACTCTAGATTGAAACTTTTGGAAGTTATAGATATTTAAAAAAAGTGACTTTTTCAGTATTTTGCCTATTACATTGAATAGGTTCATGGAAAATGAATATTTTTTTTCTTAATTAAAGCTCAGATTATCAGCTTTCCAAATTTTATGCTGGTGAATTTTTTTGTCATACAAAATTAAAAAATTACGCAGAAGTAAAAATAGGCATTTTTAGGTGGATCGATAATTGTTTTGCGGAGTGTAGTTCAAACGCCAGAATTTCTGATAGACATAACCTGATCAAAGGAGTACATTGTTCAGCTATAGGTGGTCATAAAGGAATAGTAAAATGTTACAATTATTTGAGACAATATTACTATTGGGAAAACATGAAGTTCGACATACAAAAATTCATCAATCAATGTTTGACTCGCAAATTAAAAAAGTTAGTAAGAAGGAAAATTAAACCGGAAATAATTCTGACAGACACAGCTGGACAAGCTTTTGATAAGTTTGCACTTGATATAGTAGGACCCTTTCAAAGAACGGAAAATGGCAACAAGTATATATTAACGATGCAAGATACGTTAACCAAATATTGTGTAGCAGTTCCCTTACAAGATATTTCAGCTAGTTCAGAAGCACATGCTTTTGTAATACGTTTTATTTGTACGTTTGGCCCTTGTCGCAGTAGATAGATAGAAGTATAAAGGCGCGCAGGCGTAAACAATTTGATACAAAATAGTAAATACAGTTTATACAGTTTTCATTTTTTGATAATAAAAGTTTCTCAATATTCGTAAGATCATCTACATTCGCATCGATAAATTTGTCGATTAGTACATTTCTGATTCCTTGATAAATTGGACATTTTAGTAAGACGTGTGTGATAGTTTCATTTTCATTAAGATTACAAATTGTGCATATTTGGTTCGGAAAAATTTTATAAGTTAAACCATTTAGAGTAATAATACAGATATAATTTGAAGCTAATCTCAATTGGCTCATGAGCTTTTTCCTAGTAAATGGGCATCGAGTTTCAAGGTAATAAGAAGTAATTGGTTCTCGAGGAATTTTAACTTGACAGAATGTAGATGTTGTATACTTGTTAATATCTTCTAGCTTAGTTAACTTTTTATATTCGTCACAAATGTTTTTTCTTTTTTCCTGCCAAAAAAGCGGATTATCGTTTGACCAAATGTCGTCGTAATTAATTTTTTTCAGGAACTCGTTGACCTGGGCTATCCAATTATATTTGACATTTATTACACCGGCATTATACAGTTCTAAGTGTCGTAGAAAACATTTTTTCGGTAAACGATTATTCGGTAATTTCAATAAGTGAATTATCCATCCCAAAGTTAAATCTAATATTTTACAATCCAGTTTGTCTATTCCCAATTCTAATCGCAGTGTGGTATTTGATGTATTTCTCGGCAGACATAAAATCTTTTTAAAGTAATTAAGTTGACCTTTTTCCAAAATATCTACATATCTAAGACCCCATAGTGGAACAACATACAGTAAGGTCGCAGAAATAATCGAATCATACAATTTTAAGACACTCTGCCACGAATCATTTTTTCCCATCGCTAAAGTGGCTATCACGGTACCCGTCGCAATATTTGATTTTCTCAATGATTCTTCAGCCGTTTGTCTCCCCACAGCAGAGCTCGCAATATTAACACCTAAATAAGGGTACATCTTAACAATATCAATTTTTTCATTTTTGAATTTAAAATTTCTCGAACAATGTTTTCCGCCGTTTCGAAAATGAACAATTTTTGTCTTTTTAGAGTTAACAGTCAAAAAGTTCTCATCGCAGTAATCCTCAAGTACAACTAATTTTCTACATAAATCTATTTGCGAATTTGCTAAGATAATCAAATCGTCGGCATACATCAACAAAATTACATCTTCCTTGCCATTTAATTGCACTCCTGTGAGTCCGCTTTTTCTGAAGAAATCTTCCATGTCCGCCAAAAATAATATAAATAATAGAGGGCTAAGGATTTCTCCCTGCAATACACCCTCTGTAATATCGATTTCTTCAGAAAGAGCGCCTCCTACTCTTACTTGCATTTTTGCTATTTCGTAAATACTCCTCATGATTCTAATTATCTTCGCACTTATACCCAATCTAAATAATTTGCCCCAAAGATGTTCATGCCTCACAGAGTCAAATGCTCGTTTGAAATCTACGAATAGTCCGAAAAAAGAGTTTCCAGGCAAACGGAGTTGAAATTGCGCAATTGATAGTAATGTAAAAATATTTTCTGCGCAACTTCTTCCTGATCTGAAACCCGATTGACATTCGGGAATCAGTTCAAGTTGTTCAGTACGGATCTTAAGTCTATCATTTATCACTTCTGTAAAAAACTTAAGTGAATTATTCATGAGCGCAATGCCGCGATAATTTAACGGATCTTTAATATCCCCTTTTTTGTGCAACATTGTCATTATAGCTGTCGACCAAGTTTTCGGTAATTTTTCTGTATACAATATACGATTGAACAACGTGAGGATGTAAAGTAACCAATTATCTGGGAGATTTTTCAAAAATGCATTCGATATTTGATCTTTTCCAGGTGTTTTGATTTTTAGTTTTTGTAATGCTTTTTTTAGTTCTTCAAAAGTTATATCTATATCTGTAATTGGGTCAATTACCCCTATATAATTGGTTTCATCAAGTATTCTGGGGGGATAAACGCCCGCAAAAAAGGTTTCCCATTCTGGTAATTTCACTTCTATAACATTTTTTTTTCTACTTTTGCAGGAGTTATATGCCTCCCAGAATTCTTTGGGATTTCTCAGATTTTCAAATTTTTTCTTTTTTTCCTGTATATACTGGTTTTTTTTCCCATTTAAAACTTTTTTGTATAATTTCTTTTTTTCTATATATTCTTTTTTTCTTGTTTCTTCAAAATTATTTTTTTTGCAAATTTCAAGTGATTTCTCAATTTCTTTTTTTAGTTTCTTACAATCTTCATCATACCATGGTTTATTTTTATTACCTCTGTTTTTATTTACAAAAATTTTTTTTAACATGTCTAAATTTTTTGCAACATAAAAAACTGTATCATTAAAATTGTCTAATTGATGTTCTACTGTTGTATTTGCGAAGTCAAAGGCGATAGATCTGGACCAACTCATGGCGTCCCGGAAGTCATGCGCAGCCTCCGCCTTCCATCGCAGTACCTCGGTCTCAATCTCCGAAACTATAGTTACGTCAGCATCACATATTTCTCCATCAGGACGAAGTCGGATTACAATCGGAAAGTGATCGGAGAGTGAGCCCAAGCACTCGACAGAGAGATCTAATATAAAATCTGCATGAGATAAACTCACCCAGACTTGGTCAATCAAGCTATTGCCCGGCGCGCCCGCGAACGTGAACATGCCCTCCGGGTCACCAGGAGTCCTGCCGTTCAAAACGGTCATGCCATTGTCCTCCATGAAGCCGAGAAGTTTGGATCCTCTCGGTTCCAAAGACTGGTCCAATGACCGCCTCCGACTTTTCAAATTTGTACCGACCAAAGCTTCCTCAGGGATTTCATTTCCCACTCCAATTCGCGCATTGAAATCACCGCCTATAATAAGTAAAAAATCACTATATTTGTCATATAATTCATTAATTAAAATTTGCAATGAGTCTAGAATAAAATCAATTTCAAATTTATCATTAAAATAAATAGAGCCAACGATGACAAAAAAGTCAAAATAATTAAATTTTACAAATATCCAATGAGCGCTCGTTTCCAGAATCTCCAGGTTCCTCTCTGCAAGCTGGTGAAAGACTGCAAGACCTCCACTGGCGCGCCCCT
>JAPYZS010001895.1:0-25635 GCA_030522925.1 Trissolcus japonicus | reverse complement strand
TTTACGGCCCAAGAATTCGTGTATACGAATGGCCTAATTATCTCTTGTATCAAAAGACACTCAGATGCCAACGATTTGTATGATGTAATATCAACAACACTTGTTCATGAATTGTTGTTAAAAATAAAGGATTTCTGGACCCAATTATTGTAACCATAATATATCTTTAAATAAATATTTTCTTCGTTCAAATTATCAGTTCAATTATGATATTTATACTTTTTTAAAAGAGAATTGTAATTATATTACAATCAATAATAATGGAAATAGTTGATTGTTTCTCAATAAAATTTTAAACCAAAGGCTCATTATGCTCAATTTAATTTGAATTTTTTCTAAGTTTGATTTAAAATATAACGTGATTTAGGCATCACGTAACACTTGTTTAAAAAAATGAGTGAAAATCGTCTCGTTTCGAAAAATCATTGAAAACTGTCTTGATTCTATACGAGACAATTTTCAGTGATATTTTGACAACTCTTGACAACAAGACAACTCTTAGTGACATTTTGAAAATTAAAAACAAGACGATCTTTATTGATGTTTGTGAACAAGTCGATTTTCACCGATATTATTAATCAAGACGTTGTTCACTGACTTTTTTAAACAAGTCGTTTTTCACCGATATTCTGAATCAATTCATTCATTCAATCACTGCCTTTTTCGAACAAATCATTCTCTCTTCTATTTGTAAGAGGTATCGATATATGATGCAGGTTTTGCCTTGATTTTATAAAGGTCGATAGAAATGGAGTTCAGAGTGAGAATTTTAATCGAGCAAAATCATCAAGACCTTAAAACTGTATTTGAATGTCTGAATCGTGTGCGAAGTATTTAATTCACTGATGTAGAAATGAGTCACTTCAGCTTGTTAAGTCTTGACGGTCAACATGTGCAACAAAGACGAAACCACTTGAGTTATGAATATCCGAGGGCCATTTTCTCGAGTTGACTTTACTCGGCCCCCACTTCGTGGATCCTTAGACACACGAATAGCGAGACACACAAGAGTAGACAAGTGAGTCCGTTGAAATATGAGCACACACTTGCACACGAACCATTACTACCCCGAGGTGTCGCCGAGGGTGCTGCCGTCGTGTTTAAATAGAACGTCACGCGTAACAACACAACTTGCGCATTACTTCTGAGGCAAATTTATTATTGTGGCCGCGGGGAGACACACGGGGCATTCGCGAAATAAAAATAACAAAAGTAGCTCCGTAACCCACTTTCTGTGTTCATAATAAAAGCTAAATTTTTAATACACGACAACGCCTGCTTTTAATTTGATGATTCGAGCTCTCTTTGATGGAAAAAAGCCAGATAAATTCTGAAACAACGTGAAATATGCGAATGTTGTGCAAAAAATTGCCAAGTTGTCTCACTTCATTTAGACTCGCCTTCGTTAATTGCACCAAGGGAAACGGAAAACGTCACGAATTACCTCCTACTTTAAGTTACTTGAGTGCACGAAGTTTCATCACTAATTATATTACAAATTCACTGACCAACTTACGCGTTCTACCAAATATTTCGTCGAATCGAGTCTCAAAAGGGGGGACAAATTAAATAGCTGGCTTTAAAGTTATGTCGGTTGTTCAACGATCTTTTACCCCATGTTCGCGAGGCAACATAATTTAATGAAGGCGGAAAAAATTGCTGATTCAAGATTTATTCCTTTTACACTTTTAGCTGATAATTCTACTTTTTAAGCGTACGCTTTTTTTACAGCGAACGGACTCTTATTTCTCCAACACCATGGTGGGTTGGGTTTTGGAATGCTACCCTTCAGAGTCAATTAAATTTTCAAATTCAAAATTTCACAAACAGTTATGGACTTACACGAATTATGTATTATCCGCAACATATAAATAGGATCGTCGAATGACTCGAATGAATTTAGGTAAAATTAAGTGGATGCATTTAGTTACATATTTAATTGGAGCACCTTTTTGCAGTTTGTAAATTCGCTCGTTTTTCTACCTATAGCTTCTCATTTTGCTACTTCGTTTGGGATGTGCATTTCTCATCTTTTCTAGCGCACTTCGCTGGCAGGGCATACATCAACCTTTTTTCACGTCGCTTTTGTGCACAATGCTAGTACGTGAGCCTGCGCTAATGACCATCGAAATGCTTTAATTAATTGTGAACAGTTTTCAATTGCTGTTTGAAGTTTACGTAGCGGCTTTAATATCTCAAGACTTCGCCCTAGTTGCAAGTCTTGTTAAATAAAGTTGCGCGCAACCTTAGCGGAATTTACAAAGGTTTTCTCTCGTAAATGTTGTAACAAAAATTATTTTGAAGAAAGGTAAAAATTGACATGAAGGCAGTGCGGGTCTGTGTGACATTGTGGTGATTGTGACACTTCCCACACGGACAAAACTATAGTTCAAAATTTATTTTACATATATTTTATATACTTAAAATATATTCGTATTTATTCTACATATATCTCATTTATAAATTAATTATAAAGCGGCAATAACTTATATAAATTTAATATAAAATAAATATAATTTTCATAAAAAAAATATACATTATTTATATAATAAATATAAATTCGACATATATTTGTACGTATATTGTTGTCCCTGTGGGTTGTTAATTTCATCTGTTGGTCATCTAACAATCATTTGATCAAAATTTCAAGTCAAAACAAGCATGAATTCATTTTTATAGATGATTGTAGTTATCTGCCAAAAAACATAGGTTATGAAAGTTTTCTTCTAAAACGTTCAAGTTATTTTAAAGTGAAAAATAATATTGTCTATTAACTTTTAACGTATACCTTAGACTTGTGATACCTTCTAATATCATAATCACAACGATACAATAAATTATTGTAAGATAATGTTTTTATTTGATAATTACATTTCTACAATATCTTTTTGTGCTGCGGGTGACTATAACTCCTATACTAAAAGTATAGGTAAATAACTAAAATATAATTTTTATCGTGTAATTTCATGTTAATCGTTGAAATAAATATGAAACAAATATTTTGTTGAAAAATATTAATAATTCGCATGAAATGCATTTTTATATGTACATCATTCAATATTTATTTAATTGCATTATATACAGATAAAAACAAATTATTAAGCATTAATTTGCTATATTTTAGTTGGAGAAACTATTTACTATGTGTTCCTATATGTGTAGACTATGAAATATAATTTTTTAATCATTTTAATTAGTAAAATCACAATCACCTCACACGTTGTCACAAGTGACCACACTATGCATAGTGTGGGCCCATGGGATCTCATGTCACTCTATTGCATCGAACAAATATTTTATGTAAATTTTATGCAACAATTTTTTTCTTCTAATGTGCTATCTCAAAGATCAAAACACAAAATAATAATTTCTCCGGTAAGAACATTAAGATAATTCAATTACTGAAAATTAGTCACATTCAAACTTGACTTTACTTTTTAATTTCGTGTCACATTGATCCGCATTGCCCCTAAAGTTCTTTGAATTAATAATTTCTGTTCTAGTAATTTGTTGAATATTTATACAATTAAAAATGAAGTATATCTATAGAATCAAGTTTAATGAAATTTACTTATTTCTTTATGCTTGAACTCTGCCGATAAATTTTTACAGGCCAAATTCAAAGCTTCAATATTTTTTAAATACATTCGACATTATATGTGGTTATCAAATGTTTTTTAAACATTGTTCTGTAGTAAAAAATCATGGTCGACGTGATGTTGTTAACCGACTTACATTCGTGAGAATATTTTTTATTGTCAAATTTACGTCATGCAGAATTATTTATGTCGGATAAATTCCTCGAACCAACTACTTATAAAGTTGCATCGATGTCGATACTTTGTCTACCATTGTCTTCTAAATTAACGTTGCTCCAACGTTAGAAGAACTGTAGGATCACAGTAAAAAATTTCAAGTGCGCCAAACTCACGATGTGCTTGATCAATAATTGCTTAAAACAATCGAAAATTATTTGATTCAATGCAATATATGAACTCATAAAAAGCTTAGTGTGTGCTTGAACTCCAAAAGCGCTTAGTTTTAGTAAGCTGAGAGCTTGATTCAAGTCAGCCTGTCGATTAACAATTTTCAATTTTGTATAATTTTCAATTTTGAAAATATTGTTTAATCTGAACATTTTTCTTCTCGCGCATGTCACGCATGATCAAGATTACCTAACACTTGATTACGCTTGTGTTGAGTTCTCTATGAGCCTGAGCTTGATTTAAGCTCCAGAAGCAGTTCAAATTTATTTGATAATGGTGTTGTTTCAAATGCTTCATGGAATTAAATCCATGATTTAATGGTTCCATTACGATTCATTACAGAATGTGTAACATTGAAATTAATGATATTTTTTATAATTGACTTTGAATTTAAAGAAAAAATTAATTTTTCTGATTTCCTGCTATTTGATTTTTAATGTCTGATTTATCATGAGATCTAACGCGCGTATTTTCTCTAGTTACAGTTAAAATTGATATTCATTAGAAAAAGTTAAATACTATATTTAGAAGGGATTGTTGCATAAAAAAATTCACGATAATTACATATTGAGTACTGTTGTGTAAGGTAATACGTAAGTAAAGAAAGCGAAAGAAGAAAAAGAGAGTAACGTTCATTGAACTCTGCATCGATCGCCTGGTGGCAAGTTCAGGGTCGCACTGTCGCGATGATTCGTATCCTCCCGAATTTCCTTTGTTGAGGATTTGAACGTGGTTAAGCCAGCAGGATACAAAGCACTTTTAGCGGACACCAGATAGAGGTATGATGTTTCCATCTCATACAGCTGTTTGCAAGTCCAAGGGATAAGCAAATAAACGTTGCGATGACTTGCATATTCGCTAATTCGAAACTCTCTGATAAGGCGCTTTTGTTCTGTTTGTCTATGAATCGCGTCAATCATTTAACGTGCATTATTTCGCAGTCCAAAGTGTTCACTTGTTATAATACACTTTTTAATTCGAGTTAATGAATATTCCATCCGCTCAAGATCCACAGTTGCTGATAGTATATATACTATCTTCGAAATTATGGGGTGCATAAGCGACGATACAGTGGACAAAAACTTTCGTCATCATTAATTGCAAGTCCGGCATGAAAGAGATTGAGTCGAATCAATGGATGTTGGGAAGGAGCTTTTGTGAGAGAGCGATTTTCACAAGGGAGTGTGCACATCCAATTTGTGATTGAATGTTGACGGTTATGCGTTCACTTCAGCCGAATCATACTAAATATGAATTTCTAAGTGCTTGGTAAATAAAAACAATGCCGGAAACTGTGTTTCAATGAGTTATCACGAGTAGTTGTGGAACAAAAAGAGACGCAAAAAGTCTCTCGCAAAGGAGTGGATTTTTCTAAATAACAAAGTAAACAGCGGCGCTTTGCGTGTAACTATTTTTATTACCTCGGTGATTTTGAAAACTGAGCTATCCAATTCATTAGCATTGTAGCGTAACTGAAAAAGAACACAGCGAAACATATCAATTTTCTTCTCAATTTCAGCGATTCAAAAAAGCACAACAATTTTGCGATTGGTATTTTTTGATAAACGCCGAACAAAAAATGCTCACCGTTATTATCAGGATCTGTTGGTTCGTACTCAATGCACGTTATAGCTCGCTCGTATACACTTACATAAATGCAAGCACAGGTGGCCACTGTATCAAAAATAATGGCATGCAAATGTTATGAATAAGCACCAAGTAATTTCAACGAATTTTCCCTACCACTTGGCTCGTGATCCTGCTGCCATTGTAGCTATGCCGCCAGAGCGATCGACTATATACTCGCAGCAGAATATTTTGTTTCAAATTTACGCAGATGTGTTTTCGGCGCTCGCACGTTGTCGAAAAGACAAATTAAATACTGCGAATAATATTCTAAATTTGACAACAATTCTTATACTCCAAGGCAGCACGTTTTCATAAATAATTGATTGAGCTTTAGTCTATATTTTCATTGAGCATAAATTCATATGGGCTCTTAGTTTCAATATGATGATAAACTATTCAATGTGGTTGTTGGCAGGCAGTTAATTCATTAAACGTTCACTCTTAAAAATAGTCAGCGATGACAAGAATTTCGTATACTTGTAAACGAGTTGATTATAACAATATGAATCGTTTACATACACAGAATATTCTTCTTGTAATAAGAAGCAAAAAATTTTATTCTAAAACAAATGTAAATTTGTGACAGCTGAAATCAGATTGTGACAGCACAATAACCTGCCAACAACTGTCATCAATAAGTAGATAATAATAAGTGTATTCGGGTGATAATTTGAAAAATGAGGCTGATTGAAAGACAAGTTTTTCATATTAGATTTAGATAAATTAAAGACAGTGGCTATTCGCACCCAGTCCGTGCACAATAGAAGCCGAATTCTGCTTTATTTGTGTTATTGTTTCGCACGGTGCACGGCCGCACGGACTGGGTGCGAATAGCCACAGCCTAAATTAAATAGTTATGGACCCATACACAAAAAAACTTTTGCTGGCGACGGCCTTGAATATTTAGTATATTATGAATGAGATGTTGATTTTTCTTTTCTTATTGAATGTTTGTTTGTACTCTATGAATAAATTTGATCATTAATAAAATAATCTTGAATGCTGTCGGTGTATTTACTTAAAATGATTGAATTTGATAATCTAATCATCAGCTTAACTATTTTTTGAAATATTGCAAAATTTTTTAAAGTCCTACAAATGAAGGTTAAGTGTTTTTTATGATCATATGATCATATTATTTATAAAAGTAACGTTTAACATAAATCATATTATTTTTTCGATCAATCATGTTAATCATAACCTAGATTAATTATTTACTATATAAATATTTTCTTGATAAGTTGAACAGTTTTATATTCTTGTAAAGTTTTTAAGTTGAGTTGAATGTGTTGTTCGTTTTGTCACAAGAATATTAGATCAAGCTGATTTTTTTCATTTGTTAATAAACCTGAAATCATTTTGGCAAAAAAATGAGCTGAAAATCAACTTGTGACAGGTAGATTCGCATTGTGCCAATATAATTTTTTTAAGAGTGTTCAATTGTCATATTGTCGATTCATTTCCTATAAGAAAACAAACGATGAAACTTTGCATAACCCTAGAAAATATAAAGATAATTCAGTGACAATAACAATTTCAGCGTTTTCCATGTTGTTGTTTTAGCAACAGATGCAATATAAGGTATAACAATTTGACAAGACCTAACCTATATTCTCTCAATTAATATACTATTTCGTCTGTTGCTCAAAAGATAACAAGGCAAACGTTTAACACATTGCTAAGCCGGAGTTGACTTTCTAATAGTAACTTTTTTGCAATAACAATTACATTTGTTTTCAAAAATTCATTTTATAATGTAAAATCTAAACTTTCTACCCGTAAACAACTAAACTTACCCGTTAGTATAATTGAAAAAATTATTTTTATGAATCCGCCTATAAATGAGATTATATTTTTGATTGGCGATTAGTATAGATAATTATCATTTTGTATAGTGTATTTGTTTTAATTGAACCAAATACAGGTTGCGAAAAGAATTTTCACTGTGAAAAAAATATGTCGAGCTTTCTTGAGGTCAGTGATAAGCGCACTATAGCATTACAAACTGGGGAGGACGTAAACAATTTAAATACTTGCCATGGCCCGAACGCGAATATATTTCCGCGTCATTTTAATTTCCACACTCGGAATATTTTAACATTCTATTTGCATGCTCATTAAAGCCAGTGCAATGTAGTCTCGTCGATATTTTATACGGCGTTGTGAAAACTGGCGCTGCACCTATGCCTGCCTTCCATTTTAATTATTTTCGTTCGCATATACACGCTTATGGCCTAAAGGGGGCAAGACCGGCCCAGGCACATTTACGATGAGCGTTTGCACTCTTTATTTGTCGTGCTTGCTGGAGACGTTGACGAAGTGCCGGAGGAATGCAATATACACCACGTAAAAAAATAAAAATAAATAAAAATGCTACCAAATGCTATGTTGTATGAACACGTTTTCGCGAAATAATGTTGGTGAAATGATACTTAAAGCTTGACAGCAAAAAAATAATAAATGTTACCAGAAAACATTTTAAATTGTAAACATTTTAAAACTTATAGCTTAACAAGCATGTAGATAATTTTCAATTCAATACCTCTGAGAATAATTTATTCTAAGCTACAACAATTTTACAGAATGTTTGCCAGTAAATTTGGTGAGCCCATTGTGTTAGTTTTGTTTGAGTATATTATGTTCAAGTTAATATTCTCCGAGTAACTTTGAAATAAATTATTCACGCTGACTTGTATGACGCAGCATCTTCTAGTAGTTTGGATATTTAATACTGTCCAGATTAGAAAGCAAAATTTCTGAGTCTAGAATGACCGAATATTTGAGAAAGGGAAAATGAAGGACGTGGTGTGATATTCAACCAAGAGCGCATCTTGTCGTTACAAGCCAGAGTGGTTAGCTACGATGCTTGTACAGTGACACTCACACCCATCGGCATGTTTGTGGTGTAACATCACGAAGTTACCCTCTGTACGGAGAGCGGTACCTCGAGTATAGCTCGACAAATCCTCTTCGCTACTATTGGGTCATAAGTTTGTACAAGTTAGCGCCTAGTCCATACCAGGCATTGCTAAAGGCGACTTGGAAAGATACGACCGATCAATAATCCCAACTTATCAAAGTAGTGCCGATGAGCATTCTGTAGATCTTCAGAAGTAGTTTGTTTTCAAACCCTCTGTTAGCTGCCCAGCGGGCTCTTTGAGGAACCCAATTTTCAACGACTAATTTTGATATTTGAAATGGAACATTTTCATTCAGCCATAAACCACAAGTTGATTCCGTCTTTTATGATACTAAGGATCTGCGTGGGACCATCAAAATATCATTTATATTAATAAGCTGGAATACCCCACAAGAATGATTACACACATGCTGTCAAGATACGACCAGTTGAAAAATAGGTTTTTCCCTTTTCTTGCGATAACTCTGATGGTTGCGATTATTTTACTTACCGCCCAGTAGTTCATGAAAAGTTTGGTATTTATTGGAGGACAGCGCCAGCAAGCTTTGCCAGAATGAGGCATCTTCTTGATATTTCCAAGTATTAACCACTAACCCCTTGACAAATGCAATATGGCTTTAATCTCGACACGCGATGATCATAATTATTTATGACTCACACGATGCCAACTGTTACCACAATAAGTAGATTTCTCCTCTTATGAGTTCGCCATTCATAATACTCAAAAACTATGCCAACTTAACCGATTTGATAACTGGCCACCTAATGGAATTCTTATCGACGATTCACATTCATTTTCGAACTCTACATTTCATCTTCTGTTTCAACGTCAGAGCGCCAAACATATTTTTAGACGCCAAGATAATGTATATATAAAACTTTAAAGTCAAGAAATGTTTGTTTCAGCCAAAAGTTGATGTATTTTTTTCTCATAACACCTGAAATATTCAGATCTTAGACGAACATGGGTTCTTTTCCACTTGCCTTCACTGTCGCCTGCCAAGTTTGCAGCGTTATTACTGATTTCAAAAATTTATGAAGGATTTTTGGTGCACGTGGTACTTTAATTATGACCGTGTTCATAAAATAAATTTGCAAATATTTCATTTGAGGGGTACGTTCCACATTTATTGTCAACAGTATATCATAACCATTGACTGAATTATCAAAATATGACATCACAATTTTAGATAAACTTTGTTTCAATCAAAATTTGATTGGTAGTATCAATCAAGTATCAAGACAAAATATATCCTATTTACAAAATGAGTAATGGTGAATTAATTACCTTAAGAAATAAAAATAATATGAAATATATTCAGTAAAACTAAAAAGATCGCCCAAGTACAAAAAAAATTCCACGATAAAATTGTTGTGATATCGCAAGTTGTTATGGTTAAGTACAATAACATATTGTACATAACTCAATAACTTATTGTACTCAACTCAATATCATATTTTTTATACGAATTTCAGTAATCTACATCTTCAGGTACTTAGGAATTTATTTTATATCATTTTTATTTCTGAAGGTAAAAGATAAAAATATACTTCAATTTATATTAAAAAAAAATATATTTTTTACCCCGGAGGATATGGAAAATGAAGCCTGTCTATGGAAAATTAAAAATGGAATATGGTAAATGAATTTCTAATAATAACACAGATTAAAAAGCTACATAACATTTTTTATGAAATAAAACTTTATTATGACAAGTTCGTCGTTAAGTTGAACAAAGGATAAATCTCATTTTCATTTTATAATTCTGTGGCTATGAGGAAAAACCAGTTAATATAAAACTTTCATTATTTTTTTAAACAAAATTAAAGTTCTGAGTAATGTTGAAACATGTGAATTATCGTTTTTTGATCCCCATAGAAATACTTTTTTTGAATTCGTCTTATAGAAGTAGATAAAAAAACAAAGTAAAATATGTTTTAAACTTAAATTTACAAAAAAGCACTCAACTGGTTTTTCCTCACAGCCACAGAATTATGATTAATTTTCTTTCGTTAATTTGTCATTAATTTTCATACATTTATTATTTCGTTTGAATAGAAATTAAACCTGTATATCTTATTTTTTTGGTATTATAACTTGTGTCAAAGCAATTGGCAGTTTAATTATTAAATGCAAACGGAGATGATAGAGAATATAATAGAACGGGTTAGTCCAAACATAGCATTATTATGTGCAAAGGAAGCTTTGGTCGAGCTGCATTGTACGAGCGGAAACCGCAACTGCAAGTGCAGAACGCTAACGGTGCAGTCGAAAGTGAAAAGTCCGCCGCCAATAAAGGCACACTGCTGGAATCAAATTGTTGGCCCCTAAAAACGAGCAGCGCAGAGGCTAAATTTGCCTGCGCGTTTTCCTATAGCGCCACGGATCGCTCGTCGATCAGCCTGTGTATTCATTCAAAATAATAAAGTGCGGACCGTTGCGCGTCGTTGCACGTTACTATTTGATGTCATTGCAAATGCAACACGACAGCCAGGCAACTGTGCGACTTTCGTCACTATACACTAGTTTCAATTGTATTTTTGTGTTTGCTATTCACAATGGCTCGGTTGATTTATCAAAACAAGTATTGTTCTTAAAACCTTCCAATCGGGAATTTTTCAGCGACAATTTTTCCAACGATAATTGAATTTCAACATTGAAAATTGGTAGCTGACGCTATTTTAATTTTGTTTATTATTTCTTTTTGCAGTAATAAAAATTAATGCACAGCTGCTTGAAAGTATGTTTTTCAGACTTACATAAGAACTAAGTTGAAAATTGAAACAATTATACTGCCGCACTTTTTTACTGACGCTGTTAATAAAAAAGTCCCATTTTGTTGAACATTTCATTAAGTAGAAGTACAATCAACAAATTAGCAAGGAAAAAATGACCCGCTTAATGGCTGTGAGAACTCGGTGGAGTAAGTCCTAAATGACGTCGTATAACTGGAGTCGCTTAGGATTTATTTGCAGGTGGACTGAATAAAACAACATGACGCAAGGCGCACATCGGTAAGCTCGTGCTTTTTTTATATTTTCTTCGCCTTAAGAAAAAGGGCTGTAAAATGTGGTACGAGTAGTCAGCGAATGAATAGAGCAAGCTAGTTCCACTAAATACTACATTCAGCACTTCTCGCATGTCTTAAAATAAGGTCGTAAAAGCGAGATGTTACGGTCAATTTGTATCTAACGAATCGTGACAAGCGAGTCCAAAGGTGTGAAGAGTGTTGACAGCAAAGAGCTGGGGAAGGGAGGACAAAAATTATGAGCAGCGATGACTTTCCATGCTTTTTCATATCTTTTTCCCTTTTTTTTTCATCCGGCACGCACTCAGATCGCGGAGCATTATTCTTTTTCGGATTCCAATGCAAACACTTAAAATTCTGCGCGCTGGCTGAAAGGCACAAATCAGCGTCGTCTAATAAGGCTGTCGCATTGTAAGCTTGAGCAATGAGATGCTTTGCGAGAGCGACGATGCAGGTGAATACAAGGCCATTTTTTAGAAAAAACTAGACTCGGAAAAAGAAGCTGTTGAAAAAGTGGGACAACATTTGTTCGACGATTGTCGCCGCCATATGAAAATTAACTTTTTTCCCCTTCTTTTATCTGATGGGTCATTTATTCAGACAATTAACTCGCTTTTTACGAATAAAAATGATACCTTATTTTTTGGGCGAACCTTTTTCACTGACAGTTTTCATGATGAAAACAAAACGACCAGACAAATCGCGAGAGAAGACCGATAACGGAACCTGAGATATAGAGTTTCGAGCAGAAATTCGAATACACGCCAGTCAATCCACTTATTGGGGTGTTTTTGCTCCCATTCCTACGTCGTATCAGCTTCGCGTTTACTTCGTTCGATTTGTATTGGCGTAGAAACGTAATGCCGCCGAGATAACCAGACTTGTGTACACTTGTAGTAGCTAACACTACCGATCCGCAGCTCGCTACAAACCAATCAGCGTTTGCTCCGCTGTATCTCTGCCGGGCTGTCGTCGCATTCAGCCCGTTTACGTGTGCTATCGATTCAACAATTTTGCTCGATTTCTCCCAATTCGTCGTGCGTGCGATTTCATTTCGCATACACAGGACTTTTTACTTTTATATTGATTCGTCGTTTGAAAAAGATCCACAAATAATGCAAACGCCAATGTTTTGAAATTGGCAACGAACTTGCTGCGCTTTGAGTATGAACGCTGATATATTGTGGCGTTCAGATGAATGTTCGTCATTTTCAGATTGCATTGTACATTCGAACAACAAATTTCAGAGATTGAGCTATGCCGATTTTTCGTAGATTGTAAATCATCCGAACATAAATTTCGGTAAGAAAATATGTACAAAAATGAACCGGTGATGTTTACAAGAACTTATTTTGTTGAATGGCGATAGTGGAAAAGGTTGTTATGTATTTGCGATTGTTGAACTTTTATATTTTATTGTTTGTAATTTTTATCGTAATCTGACAAAATATTTAATGATCAGGTCTAATGTCTAAAATGTATAAACTGTAAAAATCATAAAAAAAGCAATTGATCACCTCGTCGTTGTATCATACATAATTTATCGCACGATATCAGGCACGTGCGGTATCGGGCACGTTTGTTAATCGCCGGAAAGTACTTCGCGAGTATCTCGTTTCCTTGGAGTAGCAAGCCTCTTATATTTCACTTGGCGAGAATTACGAGCTTAATATAGTCGCGCGCGAAGCCTCGCGTCGTTGTGGCGCTCGAACCACGGCAAACTAAAAAATAGACGAACACATAAGCTTTTAAAACGAGCGACGATAAAAAGTAATGAAAGCCGTAAAACCCTACGCACAAAAAAAAATGTGTGAACGCCGCCAGGCGTCTCGTACAAAATTCGAGCTTGACCAAAAGTGCCGGATTTTTTTGCAAGAAATATATATGTCTTGTAAATAAAAAGAACGACGCTTGCTAATTAGTTCAACTATCCCGACGACGAGATTTGCATCGAAAAAGAACACGGGACATTTGTCGTGTACGAAATCAATGACATTATCTTAGCAGAAGTAATTGCAAGTATTTCACCGACCAGTTCATGCATTACAGGGGCATAAATCACATGAAGAAACGCCGTTAAAAATACTGCAGAATTTGCGCGCAGACCCCGTTGCTCTTGCGTCGTTTGTCCAGCAAGGACCTTTTCATATGGCGCTCGACTTTTTGCATGTCCTATCATTTGACGCAGCTGAATTATAGAACGTCAATCACGGACCGGCTCAAACTACGCCGAGATAGAATACGAACCCCGATCGATATTTGGATTAGAGAGTGGTAGTCTCGGAATAACGTGCTTTTGCCTTAAAATCTCACGCAGTGGTGTGTCGAATCAATTTACTTTTTTTTTCTATATAAATATATTTGCGGCAATATTACGATATTATGTATATATTTTTTTTATAAATTTTATTATATAAATTTCTAAAATATATAATAAAATACATATTTTATATAAAAAAATTATAAAAAGCGGCAATAAGTCATATAAATTAAAATATATTTTAACGGTTATATTTTCGTCCGTGAGGGATTGTAACGGTGGCTCATTAAAAAGACATCGTAATTTATATATGTTGATGGTTGGGGAAAATGGGTTTTAGCATAATTACTCGGATATTCAAATGAAAACAATAACGCCCTTTTTTGTTGCTCGACACATTTCCGAAATAGACGGATGCCGAATGTAACGTTGGTGCTATTCGTTTGCACAAAATAGTGTAGCGAAAAGGAAGAAGAACTAATGGCAGAAATAACAAAGTGATGGTAGTGCATATATTTTTACTGAAAGCTGCTACAGTCGACGGCGGATGTGAAGGATCCCTGAGTTAGAGCATCGAAGAGCTGGAGAAGTCCGAGGCAATAGCGGTCGACGGTAATCTTCCGGCTGATATTTTATGTGTCTTCTGACCGAGAATTCTGCTATATCCATTGAGTATAAACTTCCCTTTTTTCCCTTCCACTTCGTTTTTTTATTGTGCCGCCTTTTTTGCTTCACATTTTCATGCCCTGGTGACACGTCAGTTTTTGTTACCGTTACCTCGTCATTTACACTGGAGCTACATCTGTACAGCGGTTAAAAAACCATGAGAGAACATATTGAGATCACTTTTGAAATCGCATAACTCGATTATTTCCATGCCTTTCGGGAACAACAATATAAAAACACTCGGAAAATTTAATGGCTTATTCAATTTAAAAAAAAATTTTGTTTCGAGTGAATTGTCGCGAAATCTTTTGACGTAAAAATATGAATTTGGTAGAGGGATATAATTACGTTACAATGTCGGTGGTCATTCGAGCATCTCGTCAATTCATGGTCGAAACGCATTTTTGTTGCTGTGCGTTTGCGCGCAGAATCAATAATCTTATTAAATATTTCCTGGATTTCATAGAATACGATTGTGGTTTGGTCACGTCGTGCCCATCTGTTGCGATCGACCAACTTCGTCCGTTAATGGAAGCGGTTTAAGCTCACCGGACGAAAGCCCGTGGCAAACTTCTGCGAAGTGCTTATTCGCGTCACGTGACCATTCGGCTTTGCCGGACTGGACGCATGTGTAATTGATTAATTCGTATCGAATCAACACTCTGCCTGAGCTGTATTTTTAAACGCTGAGACCGACCGATTTTCATTAATGATTGGTCGAGCACGAGATGATTGATTCAGGTTGAATTCATGTATTATAAATTGTACGAGTCAATTACTTTTTGATTGTTTTGCATTTGTTAAATAAAACGAGAAAAAACAACGAACGATATAAAAAATGATCAATTACAGATCTCGTGGAGTGATATCAAATTCTACTCGGATTATGCTTGGATAATTTATTTTGGTCAGTGCGGGGTTCAACGGCCTTTATGGGCGAGTTTTTAATGCGTTAGCTTGTATAAGGAATGAGAGTACGCGGTCGGACGCAATTATTTAGACGGTTTATCGTAATCTTGTGCTTTTTTAAGGCGCGCAAAAGAAAGCTTTCGAGTGACTGAAACATGAGGTAGATAGGGTCGGCGCGTCGCGTGCGGACGTATGCTACATGCTCGCCCCTGCTTGTCTGCCGCCATCCTCTCGCAAGCCCACAAAAGATTAACGGCAAGGCGCAATGCAACAAGAGATTACCTATCTATCATGTGCAACTCTCATAAAACCTTTTAGCATTATCA
Organism: Trissolcus japonicus; assembly: GCA_030522925.1. Taxonomy (NCBI): domain Eukaryota; kingdom Metazoa; phylum Arthropoda; class Insecta; order Hymenoptera; family Scelionidae; genus Trissolcus; species Trissolcus japonicus. The sequence continues at coordinate 9,910 of JAPYZS010001895.1, read as the reverse complement.
AACGCATAGATTAAGCTACTCGCGGTCGGTCTCTTCGCCAAAGCGTAAAAGCCCCGCTGAGATACAGTTAAAATTAATTTAGCCGCGCCTTTGTTCCGGTTGAAAAATTTGTACGAGCTCACTCGATAAATATCCCGATGAAAAATTTTAATTCAAGAAAAGTGTTCTTGCATTTGTTGTCTCTTCATGAGTATTTTCGTCTTGGTATTACAGAAATTATGAGGTGCATATTCAGACACCAGAAAATTCGCGTCGATGGTTGTAACAATATAACGCATTGCACATTTTGTAAGACGCAGGTAATATTTCAAGCTGCTGTAAATCCATCTGCACGCCTGTGCCGCGCGCATTCTTCTCAACACGAGAGAATACTTTGTGTTCACGTGTCGATCCACTGCTGCGAACATTACGTGCATATAACACGCCTGGCGGTGAAGCTTCACTTTTTTTACTACTGGTGCACACGTTCTCTATAGAGAGCTATAGCTCCTACACGTGTATATTGTAGAAACTAACACCTGTGCAAATTTAACAGACTTCAGCTTCTAGAAAAGTTATCCATTCTTAAAAAGTAAAGCTCACTCTGAAGTCAGTCGCGCTGATCAGAAATGCGCACGCACATCGATATATATCGATTCACTTCTCATTCTTCTCTCATTCAAATGTTCATTCATTCTCATCATTCATATTCTTTTTCTTAAATCATATTAAACTGTTTTTTTGATTTTGATTTTAACTACATATTTTTCATCGATCAACAGAGTTAAGTTTTGAATAATAATATAATTTTTATGATCCATATAAATAAAAAAACGTGATTCTTTTCTTCTCTTTTTCTTTTTACAAACTGAAAGTGTGTTCGGCAATACTTTTACTCTCTCTCTCTTCCTCTTTCTTTTTTGGCGCCTGCCGCAGCGTGCTGTTCACCTCTGCACTGAAATCTTTTATTTAAACAAAGCAGTGTGATTTATTTAATAAAAAGTACCATCCAGTGATTAAAAATGGAATACCTGACATCTGATAGTGATATCGATAAAATCGAGGTTGGCGACAAAAATGTGTAAGGATCATTTTTTCCTATTCCAAATCAATTGAAAAATCCTAACCTATTTTCATAACCACATTAACGCATCTTTGATCTTTATCAATAGGGAAGTCGTTGGATACGTCAGTTCCATGAGTGCGCCAACAACTGTTGGAACAACAACGACTTATGAAGTTATGAAATTCATACTGTCCAACAAATCAAAGAGGAACATTTCGGTCGGCGCTTGGAATGCTAATATAATGAAAGTGGAGAATATAATCAAGCCTGGGATTGTAATTTTTTATACTTATTTCACTGAAAATCCAAATCAAAAATGAAATTCCCTATAAAAATTGTTCAAACAAAAATTTTTTCTGCATTTTTTTTTCTGATTATTGGTATTGCAGTCATGTTGTTGTTATTATTTGAAAAAAAAAATATTTTTATGTTATTTTTTTTAGTTTGTTCACATTAATGGCGCCTGGGCCAGTGCAGCGAACGCAACATTCAACCGCGGAAACGTGAGATTTGAACTCACAATCAAAAAAGCCATTGAAATCACAGTTCTTGATTCTGGCGATCAGTCTGAGGGAATGAGTCAAGAAGCCCAGGAAATAAAGTTGGTTGATTTTCTAGACTGGATCGACAAGTGGATAAGTGAGTTTTTCTTGAAATAAATTCTAGATTACGTAATTTCATTTTTGTTTATTTTTTTCGCAATTTAAAAATCATTCATTTCAGTCATCAAAGTCAATTTAAAATCACCATTACAATTGGTGTCACAAAAATCGCTCGTCTCTTTCGGGAACGGTGTGATCTGTAAGGATGGATACAAAATGGACATTAGGATCAGTCAATTCGTCGAACAACATGAAATCAAAGTAGGCGATTGCGTCAAAATAAAAGGCATTGCTCGACAAGAAGTTGGTGCGTTGTAAATGTTTTAATTATGTATAACGATAACATTGTTTACGCAGTTTTTAATTGTTATTTATTGAATTGAATTGTTAAATTTAAAATTATTTCACCTCTGTTTCTAATTTTCCAGATCGATTCAATGTCGAACGTTTGTTCATAGAAGTAGCTGGAATGAAAGACATTGAAGTTATAAAAGGAAAAAATAAAAAATCCATCGAAATCATCAAATGCGTTGCCACACCTAAACGCAAAGTAGATGACCAGAAAGAGCAAAACGTAACAAAGGTGAGAAATATCTTTCGAAAATCAATTGAATTTTTTTAATTTCATTTTCTGTCTTTTATTAATCTCTTTTTTTTCTTTTTTGAATCTCATGTTCTTTCTTTAAAAAAAAACATTAATTCATTTTTGAATATATTTTTTTCAGAAATCGAAGCCTGAAACCACCGCGCAGTTAAGAGGCTCGAAGAAAAGAAGCTGCCATATAACATTCAGATATTTTATTATTATTTTCATAAAAAGTTTGGTTTTTATTTTCTTCTTAATGTTTTATATCGTTCTTCAAGAGGCTGTCATTTAGTAAGAAAAGTTTGTATTCTACTTTGTGACTGAAAAAGTGAGATATCTGTAATTATTTTATAAGTTGAAATTTGTTTTAATAGATTAAGCAAACAAGAAATATTCGTTCTGAAAAAGTCGTGATGAAAAAGAATTATAGAAAAAAAATATGCAAAACGTGTTAATAGTTTAATAGTATTTAATAGTAAAAACTTATGTACGGTGTAAATGAAAAAAGTTCCTTCGCTGTACCTGAATGACGAGATTGCACGCTTATTTATGTTAAAGCATTAAGTTAAAAAAGAGAATGTAAACGATTTTTGTACTTTGACAAAATAAATTTTGTAAAACGTTTGTACTTTCATTTCAACATTTTAATGAAAAATTTCACTGATTCAAATCAAATTAATACATTTTTATCATATTAACTATAATTTTAATTTTTTCTTTATAATTGCTGTTTTTAAAACTTTTTACATTAATTGAAATTAGCTTCATGATGAAAATGATGAAATCATACCAACTGTTATAAAAAAAAAAGTTTGGAAGCTGGTAACAAGATCAACACACATTTTGCTATTTCTTTCGCCGAAGAGTCGCTTTCGCTGAAGACGTGCTTGCGATTTATCGCGTTTAATACTGAAACTTTCATATTATTAACTGAAACCTGTGAAATTGTTCATTAATTTAGTGCTTTGTTGAGTGTAGCTGTGTTGAATTCACCTTGGTTATACATTCGGACAACTTAACTACACACTGACATTGAGAACAGGTAAGCTTGCTTTTTGAGGTTAGATGAATTTTTTTCTTTTTGTTTAGGTCAAATTTATTATTATGTAATATAAATCATTCAAAAAAATGAACAAAATCCAACGTTGTTATTCAACTTAATTCTGAATTTATTAGTGACTAATTAAAGATAAAAAATTATCAGATACATATTACACTTTTTTGATCCATTCTCATTTTTCTTAGTATTGTTTTCGGACTATTAATTATTGAGTGAATAACTAATAAACATTGTAATTCTTTTCTACTCTCATGTTCACATTCTTTGGAAATATACATTTTTTTTTATTTTTCTAATAAAATTCATAATGAAAGAAATCCAAAAATATTTTTTGGGCATTTTTATCATTTTCATTTTTTTCGTAAAATAAAATAAGTCATTATAATTCCGTTTTATTTATGAAATCATCAAAAGATGAAAACAAGTTGACATTATCAATTTGCATGATTTCATGCTGTCATTCAATTGATTTTTTTATGTCAAAATATTCACTGCTACTTTTTATTGTAATCATCGGCTAACGAAATCACGTAATATATTTTTTCAGAACAAAATTTTAAGGTCACTGAACCTCACAGCCATACAGGATTACGAAATTTCATACAAATTTGCGAGATAAGAGCGACTGATTTTTCGTGTCTCAAATCAAATTTCGAGGGTCAAAAGTCAAGGATCCTCGATCGAAGATTGAGGATCAACAACAAGAATTAAAAAGTAACTGATTTTGTACATGTATTTTCATGTGGATGTTATTTATTAAAAATTTGTTAATAATTGTTCAATTTTTTTTCAGGTTCATCAACAATCGACTTGCAGAAAAGGAAAGAATACAGTGAAATGGAACATTTATAACAGTGAAGTTTCACTCATCTTTCGACATATTTATGTTATTGTAATATTTTAGGAACCCAGTTATTATTGGCTGTGTAATTTTTTACGATATTGTGAAATAAAAAAATTTTTTTTAAACTGATTATTAGTACCAATTTTATGTGAAAATGTTTGAATTTTATGTGTGACTCGAAGACTAATATAAATCAAAGACCCATTGACCAAAATATAGGACACATTTTGAGACCTAAGGACCCAAAGACCAGAAGACCAAAGACTAAAAGACCAAAGATCAAAAGACCAAAGATAAGAGACCAAAAGACCCAAGGACTAAAACCAAAGACCAAGGACCAAAACCAAAGACCAAGACCAAAGAACAAGACCAAGACCAAAGATTAAGACCAAGGACCAAGGACCAACGACTAAGAATTAGATATTGAAGTCAAACATCTTCTGAACAGGATTCAAATATTAAATAAATGAAATAAGATCCTTCTAATTTTCAAAAATTTTCTTTTTACATTCAATATCCACTTCTACAATTTCAGTTAATAGTACAAGAAGTGAATAATTAATTTTTATTTTAGTTGAATTTAATATTTTTAAACTGTCTAAAAAAATATATATGTAATTTTTTTTATTTATTCATCAATTTTTTATATTTTCTTTTTTGATTTCTTTTCTTATTTCTTGAATAGCTTTAAATTATCTTCATTATGCCTCGTAGGAAAATAATAAGATCGGCTGAAGAAGAAATTGAATTCCAGAAAGTGAAAAAACAAAAACGCGCAGAAGCTCAACGTCGCTACATGGAAAAGAAAGAAATTAGAAAAAGCTCTATTTTCAAAAACAGAGAATGTATCTGCAAAAAATCAAATTGTTGAAGGTGAAGAACTACATGTTCCGCCTATTGAACGTACTGTTGAGCCCACTGAGTCAGTTTCCACCGCTCCGAATGAGATTGTTCCTGTCACTCAAAATGCATCAAATTCTATAGATCTTGAGGACGATCAAATTCCTTAGACACCCAATTCAAACGTTAGAAATACAAATGCTCAGAAAAAAGGATTTGTAGATTTTAAGGTTATCAAACGTACAAGCATCAATGAAATTGCTGAACATAATATTGGTAAAATGAATGTTCTTTGTAAACATTGTAGCGCACTTCATTTTCATAATGAAGTTGTAACAAAAGATGGCAATTCTTTCAGTGGATGCTGTGGTCATGGAAAAATATTCCTTGATCCAATGCCTGATCCTCCGGAATACCTGCGTTCTCTTTATGACGGAACTAATTCCAATTCATCTGAATTTTATCAAAGTATACGGTCTTACAACAATGCTTTTGCTTTTGCTTCTTTTAATGCAAACTTAGTGCAATTCAATGGCCGACCTGGTCCATTTTGCTTTAAAATTGCAGGACAAATATATTATCAAATAAATACATCATTGTACCCGAATAATGACGAAGCACCTGCATTCGGTCAATTATTCATTGTTGATCCTGATGAAGCCTTACATCACCGTTCAACAGTTTTTGATCATCTTAACATTGATGTTTTGCAATCTTTAGATAATGTGATGAGAGAACACAATATTTTTTATCAATCTTATGAAATGATGGCACAAGAATTGAAAAATCAAATTCAATCAAGTGATGTTCCATCTGAATTACAGTTATTGTTCTCTTGAAAACCAGGGATGGATCAACGTAGATACAATTTTCAACGAGTTAATGAAGTTGCGGCAATTTTTTCCACTACAGCAGATGGCGAAATTCCAGAATCTTATGTAACTATCAGAAACAAAAGTACAAAAATCTTGCAGACAGTTAGTACAATGGATCCGAATGTGGAATCATGAATATATCCACTTTTATATCCTCTCGGAACTCAAAGATAGCACCGTGATATTATGCAAGTTAACAGTGATCGTCGAGTTACACGAAGAGATTACACAAAGTATCGTCTGGCAATACGAAATGATGAATTCAACATGTTCATAATGGGAAGAAAGCTCATGCAGCAATGGGTGGTAGATTCTTACGTGAAAATCGAAAAAGACCGATTAGAATATCACAAATCACATCAGAAAGAACTCCGAGTAGATACGTACAACAATCTCAATGACTACTTGAATACGCAAGCTGCAAATACAAATTCAACAATTGGTAAATTAATAATTTTACCATCAACATTTGTTGGATCTCTAAGAAACATGTTGCAACATTATCATGATGCAATGGCTATTGTCAGACAATTTGGAAAACCAGACATTTTTTTGACTATGACATGTAATCCAAATTGGCCAGAAATAAAAGAAAATCTACTACCTGGACAACAAGCATGTGATAGACCCGATATAGTAGGGAAGGTTTTTGATATAAAAAAATGTCACTTAGCAGACTTGATAGTAAGACGAAAGTTTTTTGACGACGTAGCTGCTTATGTTTATGTCATAGAGTTTTAAAAACGGGGATTACAACACATTCACATGCTCATCACTTTGAATTCTAACAGCAAGAAAAGAACAACCGAAGCAGTAGATAAATGTATTTCTGCTGAAATACCTGATCCTTTAATTCATCCAGAATTACATCAAATCATTATGAAAAATATGATTCATGGGCCATGCGGTGACTGGTGTATGGTAGATGAAAAATGTTCGAAACACTATCCAAAGACATTTCAAGATGAAACTAAAATGAACGAGAATAGATACCACATTTATCAGAGAAGAAATACAGGAATTACTTGAAAAGATGAAAAGTCTGGTGGATATGTTGTTGATAACAGACACGTCGTGCCTTATTCACCAATTCTGATGAAACTTTTCAACTGTCATATGAATGTAGAAGTGGTTTCCAGTGTACAGTCTGTCAAATATCTTTACAAATATATTTACAAAAGTTATGATGCTGCTGCAGTTACGATACAAAACTGTTCAGGGGAAACAGTAATTGAACACGATGAAATAAAGCATTTCATCGAGACACGATACGTTAGTCCAATCGAAGCATGTTGGAGAATCTTTAGTTTCAAGTTACAAGATAAAAGTCATTCGATTTATCGTTTGCCTATTCATTTACCCAATGAGCATAATGTTATTTTGGAAGACACTTCTAACAACGAAAAATTGTCGACAGCATTAAATCAAATAACAATGTTGATGGAGTATTTCAAACTGAACCAAAGAGACGAAAACGCAAGAAAAATTGTGTATCCAGAAATTCCAAAATACTATGTCTACAAAAAAGAAGATCTTGGAGGAAAAAAATTTATTCAATGGCATCAACGACAAAGCCATTTCAATTGCATAGGTCGTTAGTCGTTATTCGGTTAGTCCTTCCCAAAGTGAATTATTCCAATTGCGAATACTTCTACTATCAGTGAAAGGTGCCACAAGTTTCGAAGATTTAAGAACTGTTGACGGAATCCTACAACCTTCTTTTGCTGCTGCTTGCTTAGCTTTAGGATTGATAGAAAATGACGAAGAATGGAGAAAAGCTATGATTGAATCAGTCTCTTGGATGATGCCTCGCCAATTGAGAAACCTGTTCGTTCGAATTTTGATTCATTGTCACCCTACTCATCCTAATGAATTGTGGTTAGAGTTCAAAACTGCAATGTCCGAAGATTATGCAAGAAATCACGATGTATTACAAAGCGAAAAGTTGGCTTACGATTGTATCATTCAATCACTGCACGAGCAAGGCTATAAAGATTTTCATGATGCTGACATACATGCAATGGAAGTTGTAAATAATGCTGTACTGACATCACCGGAACGACATATGCAAAGTGGAATGCAGCAGTATAACATGTTGAACAATTCTCAAAAACACATTGTAGATATCATCTTGAATGCTGTAGACAATCCCAGTGACGGAAGATGTTTCTTCATAGATGGACCTGGTGGATCAGGAAAAACATTTGTGTATAATACTTTGTATTATTTGATTAAAGGAAGAAACAAAGCAGTTATTAATGTAATAGAATTGCAGCAACATTGCTACCTGAAGGTAAAACGGTTCATAAGACCATTGGATTACCCGTTCCTTTATTTTCAGATTCATCTTCAAATATCAAATCACAAACTGAAGCAGGACAGTCACTGAAAAACGTTGACGTGTTCATTTGCGACGAAGCGCCTATGGCACCACGATATGCCCTAGAAATCATGGATCGTACGTTGAAAGACATAATGCAAAATAATTTATTATTTGGAGGCAAAATTGTCGTTTTGGGAGGAGATTTTCGGCAATTGCTGCCAGTCAAAGAAAATGGGACAAGATGTGAATTGATTAATCTTTCTATAAAATTCAGCTATCTATGGAGATATTTTCAAAAATTTGTTTTGACTGAAAACATGCGAGTCTTTCCAGAAGAACTGTATATAATATAATATAATAATTTCGAATTGCTTATTAGCTGATGCAGACAGTGATGTGGTTGAAGAAATTTACGGAGAATCGTTGCGAAATCATGAATATGAGAAAGCATCAAAAATCGCCATTTTATCTGCTCGAAACGTTGATGTTGATGACTTAAACTTCCGTGTTGTCAATTTGTTGAACAAATCAACTGAATGAATTTACAACAGTATTGATAGTGTAGATATTTCGGATGATAATGGCGATATTGCTGCCACAATTTTACCTGAATATTTGCACACATTATCTCCATCTTCATTACCACCTCATGAATTACGATTGAGACAATATTCTGTGATAATGCTCATTCGAAATCTTAATATCAATGAAGAATTATGTAACGGAACAAGACTATTAATTCTTGATTTCAGCGACCATTTATTGAAATGTGAAATTTTATCTGGCGACAAAGCAGGAACAATAACCTTTCTTAGTCGCATGACCATTCAATGTGAGAATGTCTATCCATTTAATTTTAAACGTAGACAATTTCCTGTTAAACTTGCCTTCGCTATGACAATAAACAAATCTCAAGGACAAACATTTGATAAGATTGGCATAGATTTACAAAGAGATGTCTTTAATCATGGTTAATTTTATGTTGCAATATCGAGGGTCAGATCGTGGAATTCATTGAAAATTTTTACCGGAAGAAACCAAACTACAGCAAAAAACTACGTGTATAAAGAACTTCTAAAGGAACGTCTAAAGAAATAACAAAATTAAAAATTAATAAAAAAACTCTACAATTAACGAACAGAAAAAAAAATGATGGAAAATAAACAAATAAACATAAACAAACAAAAATAAATAACAAATTCATTGGTAAACAACAAAAAAAAGAATCAATTAACAAAACAAACACAAAACAAACAAAAAAAAAACAAAGAAAATAAACACACAAACAATCAAACATACAGGCAGAATGAACAAAAAAGCATGATTAAAACAAGTACAATTATGAAAAACAAACAGAAAAAAAGAAACAAGAAAGTACAATCAAAAAAGAAAACACGAAAAAAAACCGTAGCTGAAAAAGAAGCATACCTAAATAAACAAAAATTTCAAAAACGCTTTTTCATCAAATATTTTTTTCTTTCATCGCGCCATTTTTTGTAGGTTAGATAAGCCTTTTCATATACCTCCCTACTTTTAACCGGCAGTAATTTTACTTCCACTTTTTCTGCAATCGCGTCAAAATCGGTTTCGTCTTCGATTAATGCGGACGCATCTTTCTCATCACTTTCCATCTTTCTGTCGATTTTTTTTGTCTCCGACCGGCTTGTCACACTAAACACACTAACGATGAAACGTACGCCGTGAAGTTAGTCACGTATCGTCATGGTAGCACTAT
>JAPYZS010001894.1:0-22936 GCA_030522925.1 Trissolcus japonicus | reverse complement strand
GATTTGTTTACGTCCAATAATGATATTTATTTTCATAACAAACTATTTCTTAACTGTAGATTTCAAACAGCAACAGAGTCTCAGAACGCCACGATGGTTAAGGATCGCGTATACCGAATTCACTGTATACCTATATAGACAGAAATATCATTATTTTTTAAGGGCAGTTCAAATGACTGCCTCCGGCCTTTCTAGTGTTAATATACAGTATCTATGATTTTAATGGAATATAATTAATTTTGACTGAATAAAATGTGAAATGTTTTAATAAATTAAATATAAATGATTATACTATTTTGATGCGATTTTTTGATTTTCAATTTTTGCAAACTGATGTGCGAAGGACATATATACAAGTGTAAATTTGTTTAACAATTTTTGAAAATATTTTTAATACTCTTTTCGACCGGATCAAGAAACATCCAGACATGGGTCACTCCCTTAACATCATTTTCCTCTAAATGAAAAACTGGAAATCAAAATGATCATTGCAATTAGTAAATGTTAATCCGAACTGCACAAGACACTTTTGCTTTCACTAATCGGATCGTTTGAAACGCTTTGAATGAAAGGAAAAATCTTAATTTTTATTTACCTAAAAAGCGCATCAAATAACGTTGGAATTTGCGCGCAAACCTCATTTCCTGGGGTCAAATTATTCCGCATTATAATTTGTAGATGCAGGGTATAAGCTAGAAAAGTTGAAATTGCTGGTGTAATTAAGTGGGGAGATGAAAGATGCAGATTACGGGTAATGTATCAGAGGAGCAAATTTGTAACGACACTGCGTGCTCGTGGCACATTTACAACCAGAATCGATTTCGGCATTTTTCTTTTTTAATCTAGCGAGAGATTTCCTATCAAAATATCGTTATTCCTGGAGCTTTTGTTTTGGAACGAAAAAATCGGGGTTCTATCATTGTTTACTTTTCGTGCACCAAGAAGAAAATCAATATGATGTTTAAAAAAAATCTCATGCTGAAGTTAAACTTCGAGTATTGCATCGTCCGTTTGTAAAGTAATTTTGTTCTGTAACAAGGAAGATTTTTTCAAGTAGAAAAGAAGATTCGGTGATCACATTGACGAAAGACGAGATAAAAGGGAAGGGTCGGCTTTTACGGTGCACTCTTGATTATGGCATTGACTGAGGAACGGCAATTAATCCTTATCGATCCGAATGGTCCTACCATGTAAAGAGAGCCCTTTTTTTATTCAAGTCGAACTAGCATCTACGTTCAATGCTTAAAAGTATATGAGCTGCTTACAATGATAAAAAAAACGTCAGACAAGTTGGGATGTAAGATCAATAAAACGATCCAACTCGGACATTTCACCGCCAAAGTCTATGACTATTTACAAAAATGATTTTCAAGATTTGCACCTGCGTAGTTTGAATTTGAAAAGTAATTTTAACATTTTGAAAGGAAGAAACGTGTGGAATTCTGAATACCCTCGCTGACAAATTATTTACACAACCCCTGAGGCTCGCGTTTCAATGAACTCAGTTATCAGAGATTTGGCATTCTCGTATTTATTTACATCAGTACCGTCGTACTCTCGAGGGAAACATTAGACAGTTCAATCAATGAAAAACGTAAAAAGCGTTGCCGGCATATATTATATTTAAATTATCCGCGTACTCGTATTTGATTCATTCATAACAGGATGTTGTCCAACAAAATAGAAAATATTAAATGGAAATTAATATGTAGGTTAAATCAGCTCAACTAGTAGAATATGTTAGTGGAATCATTATTTCAAAAAACTGAATAAAGATTAAGTAATTTATAGAATTTTCAAATTTTCGAAATAAATAAACATTATTTGAAAAATCGTGATATCAATTTCCAGTATCATATTTTTAGATATCCAATCACACATTGAAAAAGCTATGATTTCAAGCTTCAGAATGGTCTGTTTGAAAATTATTTTTTCATTGTAATTGTCAAAGTTATTGTAGTTTGAAAATTGGCTTTATCTTTAAAAATCAATTTATACGTGAAAAAAAAAAAAAAAAATAGAAAAATGGTTCTAATTTTTGAACGGTAAAGTTTACCACTCTGAAAATTTTATGAGTTATTCTATACCAAAAAAACGTTAGCGTTGTAAAATAAAATGTTTCCCGGCGATTTTATAAGATCAAGTTCAGTTAAAAAATTGTTATTTTGCTATAATTTTTTAGCGGACATCATGGAAGGTACAAAGGAAATGTATGGAAGGCGTAAAGGAAATGTTTTTTTTATTTTCATCATGAAAATAAAAAAAATCATCATATTCGGTTACCACACGAATTTATTATTTTTGAAAGAGTGCTCAAAAAAATAAACTTTTTTCAATTTGGAGGAATTCACATTATCTTTTTGGAGGAACTCTCAATTTTTTGAGGAACTTACATATCGCCAAAAAATAAAAGAGGTCCTGTTCAGAGGATTCATTTTTAAATGTTTTTCTATATTTTTGTCTAATTTTTAAATACCAAAAGAATTGTATAAAAGATCTGAAAATTTCATGAAGAAATCAATTTTAAAAACGCAGCTCAGTAAAATGTGAAAATTTTCAAAAGTACATAAATCAGAATTTTTCCTTAAAATGTTGAAAAAAATATGCGTTTTCTTATTTTTAATCTAGTATCAAAACAAAAAAAATACTTTAGCCATTTTTAATTTTTCGTTGAAAATTTGACAAAGAATGCCCCATATGCAAACATATACAGCATCCCAAGTAAAAAAGTATATATGTGCCATTTATGTACCCATAAATGTTCCATTTTAGTTTCATATATGTCCCATTTTTGTTCCATTTATGTCCATATATGTACATTGTTTCATAAGATATGTGTTTCTTTTTGCCTGGGGAGTGGAATACAAATTATATAGAGATAGGTATAAATACAAAAGGATAACAAGATTATTTACAATACGAATACTAAGTCTAGTTTTGTTAACAACATTCAAACGAAGATGCTAGAGAATAAGGTCTAGAGAGCAGTTATTCGCTTGCCTACACATTTTCCACAATGAAGCATTATCCTACCCGTTTGACATTGCGGTGGGAATATGAAATACAATATTGTACGAACGTATATATCGTTATGGCACTCTCCAATTTACGCATCTTGATAATGTTGCATAATCAGTACAACGATAGATTAAATAATTTCGCGATTGATGTATAATAATAATTTTATTGTTTGATAGATGTTAAATATTATAATTGATTGAAAATTTAAAATTTGTTTAAAATTCTGATGGATTTTAAAGGGAACTGTTATGTAGAAGGATTTGAAAATGTCGTATATTCAGAATTAAGCGCAACTCAAGCTAGATTGAGCAAATGTTCAATTGTTCATTATCCTGTAAATTCCCTAAGACAAATTTATTTAACATATAAGTTTTTATAAGAGAATCAGTTAGAAATGATTTAGAAAGAAATTTTGTGATGATTTAATAAAAATAAATATAATAATAATAATAACAATATAATATTTCCTAATGAAATATAATAAAGTACTACAATATTGAATAATACGTTTACGTACATCAATGGTATTTGATTTCCTGTTATATTATGTTATTATGTTATAACCGGTTTTAACAATAACTGTAACAATATCATTACAGTTACAATAATCAAAATAATTATTATAACTACTCATGTATAAGTTGACAGCGATAAGCCAAAATAAACAACCGATTCTACGTTGGAACAATGTTGGCAGCCAATGTTGTACCAATATTCATTAAATTGAATTGCCAGAAATACAAAAAATTTCGATAACCAACTTTGGCATACATCAATTATTCAATGGTGGCATCCAATGTTTATCCAACAATAACTTGAAACATCGGTTGCCAACGTTGGGCCAATGTTGGAACAATTAAATCTTCCGGATAAGTGAGTAGCATATTTACACGGCAGATGCGACGGCAGCCGATGGAGCAGTAGTCTAAGGCGCAGACTACAGATTCAAAGGACGAGCGTTCGAATCCCAACCCAGAACAGAATAACAACGACGTTAAAATTTTGTCAAATTTTCAGAATATTATATTAATTTTTATAAGTTGGTTTATATTTTCGTCCGCAAAAGATAATCCGAAAATCGTTTGGAATAATTGAAAATATTCAAAATGTTATATAGTTTCTCAATAATTGAAATGGACTTAATTGGGCTCTGGCCCATATTAATTGCGACTCCCATATTAAAAAATTTGAAAAAATTGCAAAATTATCTATTGTGATCAGGGTCATTGCCCTCTGAAACCCAACTGTGCGTTTTACATGAGTTGAAAAATTATTGAACCGGAATGGCAAAACGTACAATTGCAGATTTATTGAACTCCTATGATTCGATTATCATAAGGTTCCGAGCGTAAAACTAATTGAAAAAAAAAACCCGTGTCGAGAAAAGCCAATTGTTTAAGCCGTAATACGAAACAAAATAAAAAAAATATTCGAGAAAATCAGCAGCGCAGTTTACCTTTGGAACGCTTTTATATTTTTCCTTTTTATTCTCTTTCTCTTTTTTCTCCACTTTTTATTCTTTCACCGACATCGAGTTTCGTATGCAAATAACTAATACATTTTTGCAAGTTCATCTCCGTGACTTTGTCAAGTATGACATTCCGTGATATTTTGCATGATTTTGCTCCAACTTCTTCGATATCCATGACATGCCAATGCCGTGGCAGCTTAATCTTCCGTGATTCGAAATTGTGAGATTTGCTTGTCTCATACAACATGTCGCAAGAAAAAACACACACACTTTTTTCAGTTTCCCAATATGTTGACAATGTTAAACGATTAAAAAGTTAACTGAAAAGTCATTCTTTATAGAAATGCACGTCATGTAAAAATTTATAAACAAAAACATGAAAATTCATTTACTCGGCTTTTGAAGCTTTTGAATTTTAGAGATGAAAGATTGTTATATTATAAATGATAAGATGTTAATATTGTTAATACGTAGCTAAACGTTGAAGAGAATAGTCGTCGCTGAGATTTTGGAAAAAAAACACGAACCACGCGCAGCACGCGGGATTATCAAAAAACAATGACAAACTTTCATGGAATAATTTTGGAGCGAAGACAAACTTATGGTAATGTTTCTGAATCTGTTGGCGCCATTTAGGGAAGAAGTGGTGGGTTTCTCTTGAGTCTTTGGTTTCTCAGGCAACGCATCTGCCGGCTCAATGTATTAAAATATTCTGCCTTATACCGAAAGTCACATTAAAAAAACATTTCACAGCCGGGGGTTTAAGTAAGAACTGTCTATAAATTGTCCAATCCTCGCCGCAATATAGAATAACAGTTAAGTGCAAAGATGTGTCGAATATTAATTCACTGATCTTAATTAAGAAACTAAAAGGAAAATCAGAGAGAGAAGGCGACAGGGAGAGAGAGAAGAAAAACTAAATGATCGTCCTCTCATCTCAGGAGAGGATAAAATAGATGTCGGCAACTAAACTGGTAAGAATTTTCAACTCCGCAAGTTGCCTTAAGTCTTGTACACAGTACGCGCGTCATCTTTGTCACACTTATTATAAGATCCGGTAGCAGAATTTCGAGCTATCTGGTTCATGCCGGCGTGTTACTCTTCGTGACTCTCTTGAGTCACGTAGTCTAAAACTAGGATATTCAACTTACTCCCATAATCCTAGACTTTGCCTGCTAGTTATACTCCGTCTTTTTTTCCCTCCCTACTTTGCTATTCTTCTTTCGTCGAGCTTGGACGCCAAATACCCCCATAGGCTTTGATTTTCTCTTGTAGCCTCCCGAAACAAATACTCTCTCTCCCTCTCGCTCCTCTCCTCACGCTACACTCTACAGTGCTGCAGCCCTGAAACCTATGCACAGTTCGTGCGCGCAAATAAGAGTTCATTTCAACAGCTGCATCTGCAAGTTTCCAATGCGCATATGTTGTTGCTACAACTTTATAGATTAATCATTTCGCGACTTGCGCAGGATCTTTAATTAAAATTGTTTTGTTACAGTTTCGGTCGGTGCGTTTTTGCACCGGCGAAACAATTTGTTGGGATTAAAAATCATGTCACTGACCTCGCACATAATGATGCAATCACAATAATTGCCACTCTGCTTGTGTGTACAAAACATGATAGTCGGAAGACACGCAACGAGCATGGAATATCGGGAACGTACAAACTCACTAGCTTATTTGTTTTTGTTTCCTACATAGTAGATATGTTCATCGGTCTGAATTATGAATCTGGATCAGGAAAGCATCCCACACAAAAATAGTCACATATACGACATACATGCAAGCATATATGCAGGCATATGTGGCGTTTATGTGACATTTTTTTTTGCTTGGAATAGCACCAGCCTGGTTAAACAATTTTAACTTTAACCTCTGATACGTCAACATAAAACACTATTTCTTGAAACCTTTTTATGTACATATGTATGTTCACAATTAGAATTCTGAGCACAAATGATTAATCCATTTTAGTAATTATATTTGTGAACATATTATTTTATACTGTCTTATTGTTTATTTTATGATTCTCATTTGGCTGTAAAGAATTAAAATAAGAATCTTAAATCGTTTCTTCTTATTTTTATTTTTATATCCTCATTTTTTATAGCTGATTTATAATTTATAATGTCTTTTGCACTTTGTCATATTTTGTATTCAGCTAAGCGGGATCTTATCGGATGCGCTATTGTTCTTAATAAATGATTAAATGAATAATAAACAGGACGGAATGACCTCGTTCTTGGTAATTCAGATCAGACCTAGATAAGATTGTCACATAATACGTATCTTATTAAACAAAATTTGTAATTAAAATACATTGTTATTGAGGTTGAGGAAATTTCAAATGAGAAACTAAATCGTTTATCGAAATGGTTTTCTTATGAGAGTTACATCAACTCTACTAGTCAACAAATCTGCTGATCAATGTTTTCATTATTTTTTCATTTGACTTTTGATTCTGATACACTTCTATGATCAGAATCCAATGGCACACGTAATTGTACCGAATTATAATTGGACAATAATGCCGATCGGAACATGCAAGAGGCTCGGGGCAATGCAATAAGGATGCGTCAACATTATCGAGTTTCGAGCATGGCATATGAATGAATAGATGACCGTATTCAATTGGTCTGTTACGAGTTTCGCCAAGTCCTACGGAACAACCGTTGTATCGTCAGGAGAGGCGCCAGACTTGCTATGTTCGCATTGCATTATTCATCCCTGGTCAACCCGCGCCTATCCCCTTGTCAACGTCAATTACAAACATTAAAACTTTTAACAATTTCTCATTTCAAAACTCTTACCACTGTTTTCGTATCAAAAGAAAAAGAATGCACACTCATGTTAAAATAATTGGATTTCTATAAAAATTGGGTTTTCCGTCAAATCAGTCTCCAAAATGATACATTGAACTGAGAAAAATATTCTTGGAATAGAAATAAAAATGAAATATTTTCATATCGCGAATTTCTGTTTCATACAAAAGATACGAAAAAAAGATACAAAAGATATATCATTGTAATTACTATTTTTTACCTTAAAAAAATAAAAAGGTATCATATAACAATTGAAAATTGTTATATGATATTTAAACAAACGGTAGATTGTTTGATATACATCAACACAAAACATTTTTTTATTCAAATTTGGTAACTATTGAAAGTACACGGAAAATGATGAAAAGTCACCAAAGGATATTTTTTTAACCACATACCTGGAAATGGCTAACGATTGAATATATAAAAACATCAAATCGATGTACTCGGTGGTTCAAGTGCTAAATAAATTTATTTCTACACTCTGAAACGTCATATGCCAAAATTGCGCGAATGTAAATAAATCGATTTGTTGTCGACCAATTGCATTCAATATTTACCGTGCTATCATTTGAATTTTGACATTTGATGTATGATTTCATTGGTTTAATGATTCTGTGAACAATTTCATGTTAGTACCTATGTAAAAATTTACGTCTGGTCCAACGTTGGACCAACGTTGTGAAAGTTGAGTCAACTTTGACTGCTAATCTGTGGTCCAGAGATGGTAAACCTCTGGGATGAAACGCAGGCCCATCATCGCCAGCCAACGTTGGCTCAACTCTTTTTGCCAGAGTTAAACCAATGTTATAATCATTTTTATGATTTATAGTCAGTGTCAGAAATTTTAAATGTCCGATGAATTTGAGGTTGTTGTTGGTTCTGAGGTGGGATTCGAACGCTCGTCCTTCGGATCTGAAGTCTGCAACTCAGTCCAATGCTCCATCGTCTCTCTTTGCACATGTTGTGTAAACATGCTACTCACTTATCCAGAAGACTTAATTGTTCCAACATTGGCCCAACGTTGGCCGCCAATGTTCCAAGCCATTGTTGGATAAACATCGGATGCCAGCGTTGCATAAATGATATATGCCAAAGTTGGTTATCAGATCTTTTTTTGCAGTTCTGGCAATCCCTTTTTCTTGCATCTCTGGCAATTCGATATGATAAACATTGGCACAACGTTGGCTGTCCAACATTGGCTGCTAGCATTGGTCCAACCGAGAATCAGTTGTTCATTTTTGCTTATTGCTGACAATTTCTACATGGTTCAATAATATTTATTCAGTTTTGAACTGTACATTCTCAGCTGTCAAAAAAACATGAACCTGTCGAAAAATAAAAGTTGGACACATGAACTTGAGCATGAACATGAGCCAAAGGTCCAACCCGCGGCCAACTTCCACTTCTGATCAACTTTTTCATGATGGATGGATGGACGGATGGATGAATACGCAGAAAATTTTTTTCCAGATGAAAATACAAGTTGAAAACAAAAATTAATCTTTTATTTATTTCAAAGAATTCTTATACATGAAGTGGCTTGTTATCCGGAGAATCGAATCCCTGTCTCCCAAATAAGTGGTTTCCTGTTAGAAGAAAAAGGAGGTCCATAAATTTCCGACGCTTTAGTTGAAAAACTTTCATATGTTATTTTTGCAAAGTGATAAAACAAAAGCAAACACAAGTCTTTGACGATCTTCGCTTTATGTCATCCAAAAGTTAAGAAGAGGCATTTCGTTGTGAAGTGGTGCGAAGAGGAGTTAAAATAAACGAGATAGTCTGAACAAGGAGAAAATCAAAAAAGAGTAACGCGTCAACGGACAACACCCCAGACAGACAGTGTAAATAAGAAACGTGTCTAGAGGAAGTTTTCCCGTCACTTCCGTCAAAGTTTCCTGTTTGCATAGTCGCAATTTGTTTGCCGTCTTATCTATTTTTCAAATGTATTAGGGCAGATGTAATGGTTTCCTAGTCCCCGGGACTATGTTCTGTTTCAGGGACATGGTGTGATTTCAATCAGCGTGTACAATCTCACAGATGCCGACTATTCAAGCGCAAAGCAATTGCATCATTCGCGCTTGCCCTCACGTCCGTCATGAGCTATGACGTTTAGTTTAAATTTAAGCTCAGCTTTTCCCAGTGCTTTTTCATTTTTGATATCATACCTCATGATTAATTTTAATTCGCAACCTGGCAATCACAAATTTCAGCTTCATCCTGTGCTTTTTGCGGTGGGTTTCTTTCTTTTTTTAATTTGTAAATGGGATCATTACGAGCGCGGAAAAACAAATGCGCTTATTTCTCTCATTAACTACAAATAATTGTCGGCAAACAGGAATTACCTACAACGACATTAACTGCGACCGATCTCTGTGTGTTGAGCGTAACAGAGCGAAAATGCAGAATTAAGCGAAATAAAAGATAATGTGTCAATTTCGGCATTACAATGAAGTGCTTTTCAGGTCTTCACGTGTACATTTTGTGTTATTTCATTATGCAAATTGTGAGCTGTGAATTAAAAAATGAATTATCGCCGGGGATAATTCGCGGAGGGATTTCGCGAGTCATTTGCGGGAGGTCGTGACCCGTTCGCGAAACGAACCCAGATGCATCGAGCGAATTGTTTAATCTTAACCGTCGGACGTAAGGATCTCGACGATAAAAGTTGTGAGCCCATCGTCGAACGGTCTGTCTGAAAAAAAAAAACAAAAAAGATAGGATTTACCGGACAAGACGAGATATGTCTGTTGAACGTAAGAACTGCTCCAACTTTATAGATTCTTTTAAGTAAAGGACTTGGCTATTGGCTTGACATTTCTCCGTTGCACAGGACCACGGCAGCTCAATATTCTAGTGAATTCAGAAAAAACAGCCCTCTGTAACTACAAAACTAAATATCCGTCATTCCTCGACAGACTTTGCAGCTTGTACAAAACTTTTAATACAAAAAGTTTCTAATAAATCTTAACGTTAAACATTTCTTCTTTTTCGTATTCTATCTCGAACTTATTTATGAATATGAATCATCATCAGGGATATCAATTTGGTCTGTCAATTTTTTCAATTAACTCTTGCGGATATACAGCAACCCATGTAGAAACTGCCAGCGATTAGTCAAAATGAACAACTGATTCTACGTTGGACCAATGTTGGACAGCCAACGTTGTGCCAATGTTTATCATATTGAATTCCAGAAATGCAAATATATCTGATAACCATCTTTGGCATACATCATTTATGCAACGCTGGCATCCGATGTTTATCCAACATTGGCTTGGAACATTGGCGGCCAACGCTGGGCCAATGTTGGTACAATTAAATCTTCTGGATAAATAGCATATTTACACGACATGTGCAAAGACAGCCGATGGAGAAGTGGACTGAGTGGCAGACTACAGATCCGAAGGACGAGCGTTCGAATCCCACCTCAGAACAAACAACAACCTCAAATTCATCGGACATTTAAAATTTCTAACACTGACTATAAATCATAAAAATGATTATCTAAAAGTAATCACGTGAAAAAATTATCAATACAAATGAAATAATTCAATTTTTTAAATAATTTGACATTCGTTTAACTCTGGCAAAAAGAGTTGAGCCAACGTTGGCTGGCGATGATGGGCCTGCGTTTCATCCCAGAGGTTTACCATCTCTGGACCGAAGATTGGCAGCCAAAGTTGACTCAACTTTCACAACGTTGGCCCAACGTTGGACCAGACGTAAATTTCTACATGAGAAAATACATTAAAAAATGAAATATAATAAAAAAAGTGCGTCACACCTGTCACTTTTGATAACCGAGCACGTATCTTTATTTCTTGTTCTTAGTGTGCAGTTGAGATTTCGAATCGAATCTGAATTTAATGGATGATTTACGGGACCTTTCTCTCTTTCTTTCTCTTGTTTTTTTTTTTTTTTTCGGCGTCTTCATTCACGTTCGTCTTTTTTTTTTTTTTTTTTTTTTTTTGAAACCATCAATTTACATGCACGCCGCCCCCTTATTTCGTATCCTTTTGAATATTTCGGTCGTTTTGTCTCCTTTCTCATCTTTTTGCCCTGATAATGTAACAAATAATGACCATTATTTATTTTCAGACTCCGGGTGTCTTAAAGCCGAGCTCGCGCGCAACCCCGAAACGACATCTGGTGATATATTTAGCAACGCCCCTCTCCGAAAAGCAAACCAGATGAAGAATTAGTTGTTTACCTTTACCGGGTGGCTCTGAGTTGATACTGCTTTGGCAAGTCAACAAATCAACAACTGAATATATTTCGTTGATTTTGTCTATTCGTATTGTTGATATTGAGTTAACAATTACAGGATATGAAGTAAGTCACTCGGGCGTTTGCGGCCAAGTATATCCTCGTGAAATCAGTGTTTGAATTGTACGGGAAAATTCCACGCGATTGTTCCGTCCTATCCCGGCTTTGGTGCACATCCTCGCTGCTTGGTAAAGTCGTTGTTGAATTGCAAATTTTTTGTCCCTCTTTTTTCCTTTTTTTTTTATTTTGTTAATGTCGTACAAAAGGAAAGTAATTTCAGCCAAAGCCAAAGCTTTTGATATTAACGTTTGATTGAATGCAGGCAGCCAAAAAATGCATCAATTTTCCTAATCGTCGATGCAAAAAAAATAAATTTATTTTTTCTTTCCCAAAACCCGCGAATATTCGAGGGATGTGTTCACGCACAAATAAGTTCGAGTTGAAAAGCGTTGAATCGATGGTAATATGCTTAAATAAAAATTGAACTCGCCCGCATTATATCGCGCTTCGAGGGGAACAAAATTTGAACGCTCAAACATACAACAATTTTTATTCTCTTTCGCTCTACTTTTTTTTCGTTATTTCTCTCTCCCTCCCTATTTCCATCCCCCAATACAGAACGTACATACGGGATATATATAAACATATATGTGGCACAGTGATTGTTTCTACTTTCAAGACAAATTTTCTTTCCTTCAGTGACGTGCATTAGTTTAAGTAAAGTAGCTACTTGTAAGACATAGCACGGTGTTTCCTGACAGTTCACCAATACCTCGGTTTATTTGATCAATCAAAGTGAGTGATCCTTTGCAAAACGAGAACTTTTGTGAGATCGACGCCTTGAACTCCGCAAAGCATTATTTTACATCACTATTCACAGACGGATCGGATGAATTAGAAAAGAAAACAAAATCTGTTAAGATATCCTCTATCGATTAGCAAAATATAGACCAACAAATAATGGTGGTTATAACATTAACATTAAAAGTTGAAACGAATTTTTGCACCAAAAACACAAACGGTTGATTCAATTTTTATTAAATATATTGCATCAATCGTTAAAAGAAAGACCTTAAAAATTGTAGTGTAAAAATATTTAATACATTTTTCATCTATACCTGCATTAAAAAATGCATTACTTGATCTTTTTACTAATAAATCAAAATAATTAGGGCAGTTGGAGTGAGTATGACAGTCGAATAACTTAGCTATTTTGAAAAAGCAAATTTGAAAGTTCAAATGTATTATTAATGTTATTCAATTTTTAAAAATCTAAAAAATGCATAGCAGTTATCAATTCAATAGTTTCTGGTATTTGGTAAATGTTTCATCATACAGACGCTTCTCTTATTTTTCCATTTACATTATTATTCTGTGAATCCTTTTCTAAGAAATCTAAATCTAGAAATAACGAACAAAAAACATGAAAATTGCAGGTCAGTCCTTAGTATATATGGGGCATTCTTTGTGAAATTTTCATCGAAAAATTGAAAATGGCTGATGTATTTTTTTTTTGGATATTAGATCGAAAATAAGAAGACGTATTTTTTATTTTTCAAAATTTTATTACAACATCTGAGATTTCAAGTTTTAAAATGTTCTATTTAAACATTTTAATTGAATATGTCAAAGTTATTGCAAGTTGAAAACATTTATGTTAAAACATCAGTTTAGACGTAAAAAAAATAAAATAAATGGTTGTAATTTAAATTTGATTTTAAATCCGTAAAAAAATGAAAAATTGTAGAGATCCTTTCGAGGGAATTCATTTTCAAAGGTACTTCGCTATACCCGTCACGGATGAAATTACAGTCGCTAAAATATTTTTTTTATTATACTTATTGCCGTTTTTTATATAACAAAATATATTTTATTTTATATATTTATATGAAATTAACGAACAACAACGGTACCCAGGAAAAAAGTAACATATATGCTGCATATATGTATGACTGAACATATATGCTCCATGTATGCTGCCATATATGCTACATATATGGTTGCATTTATGTTGCATATATGTGACATACATGCAAGCATATATAGGATTCGCCATATATGCAAGCATATATATGTTGCATACATGTTTCATATATGCCACATATATGCCTTATATATGTCTGCATATATAAAACTTTTACTTGGGTAATGACCTATCATTTTACAAAAATCGTCCGATTTTATTCTCGTTCGAAGAAAAATTCTTGCCTGATCATAAACTTGCAAATTTAAGTGCACCAATTTTTGAAAGCACTTTTTTTATTTCTCCAGACACCCTAATATATGTGAGATATATGTCAGACATATATGTCTGCATACAACATTTTGGCTTGGGATATTATAGCGCTTAAAAATATATAATTTGTTTACTTGAAGTTCCACAGATAGTAAAGATTGCAGTTTATTCTATGGCTCGAAGTTCGACGCCTCCATTCCCTTTCATTTCAGAGCAAGTCAGTAGTCAATTAAAAATTGAAACGACATTCAAGTGCCATCATGAATTTTCGTTGAACTGGGATTGAGTTGAAAAACGAAAGCCTGACATTGGAGAAATTTCGAGATACGTTGGAACTACTGGCCGTGAGAGTATACTTAAATTGTGTCAATATGAAAAGTCGTTGAGTCGGTGCGGCCACGAGCAGAGCTGAATTTTTAGTAATGTGGTTGATTTGTTCGACTTATTCGCCAGAGAGAGCCGGACGGTTCAATCAACTTTGATGCATTGGCCCGATAGTGCAGCTTCATTCAGACTTTATGCCCGTTAAACTCTGATTTTATATTTTGCCACGAACCAAAGCAAGTTAGCGTAAATAGGTTTTCAATGGCAGGCTCATTTATTTTTCTCCAACTGCATGGAACCGGTTTTCTTCCACAAAAAATTCGCCTTTTTATTTTCAGGCTTAACCTTTTCATCCGGCTGCGAGAACTACAATCCCGGCTTCTTTTCATTGTCACGGCCTTGAAAGCTCGCAAGATTTAAGATTTTAATTGGCCCCAGAATGTAAAACGGGTCCGGTATGAATTATGCCCGAATTTTCGACGTTCTCCCATTGTCCTGCGGCTCGTGCCGAATCTCGCGGCAGAAACTGACGGTGATCATGAATTAATGGTCCGAGAGAAAATTGTACCGAAAGTTTAAGGAACAAACTTTTCGGTTAATTGAAAAGTAGAGAAAGCTGTACTGTCAGTTCATCGAAAATTGCTTCGTCGAAAGTCGTACAGTCCAGCGTACTTTTTCCGTTCAAGTTGTTCTCAGACAAGTTTCATAATCAAGAAACGTAATCATGAACGTTGTATTGTTCTCCAATATTTGACAGTACTTTTTTAAAAAAATTTTACAGAAACTTCGGCGAATTCTACAACAACGAAAGATCAAAAACAAAAGAAAACTGATAAACATTAAAAGGTCCCATGGAGAAATTGCCAACGATAAGCCAAAATGAACAACCGATTCTACGTTGGACCAATGTTCGAAGCCGATGTTGGACAGCCAACGTTGTGCCAATGTTTATCATATTGAATGGCTAAAAATGCAAAAAAAATTGATAACCAACTTTGGCATATGTCATTTATGCAATGGTGGCATCCAATGTTTATCCAAAATTGGCTTGGAACATCGGTTGCCAACGCTGGGCCGATGTTGGAACAATGAAATATTCTGGATAAGTGAGTAGCATATTTACAAAACATGTGCAAAGACAGCCGATAGAGCAATGGACTGAGTGGCGGGCTACAGATCCGAAGGACGAGCGTTCGAATCCCACTTCAGAACCAACGATAACCTTAAATTCATCGGATTTTTTAAATTTCTAACAATGACTATAAATCATAAAAAATTATCTAAAAATAATTACGTGAAAAAATTGTCAATATAAATAAAATAATTCAATTTTTCAAATAATTTGGATAATATTGGTTTAACTCTGGCATAAACAGTTGAGCCAACGTTGGCTGGCGATGACGGGCCAGCGTTTCATCCCAGAGGTTTACCATTTCTGGACCGAAGATTGACAGCCATAGTTGACTCAACTTTCACAACGTTGGCCCAACGTTGGACCAGACGTAAATTTCTACATGGGATGAAGGGAAGAATAAAAAATTACTATCTTCCAAGTTAGTTTTCTATTATCATACGCTGCATTATCAAGTGCACCAAGATGTAGAGACCTTTTGTTTTCTTAAGCTCAGCAAATATGATAATTTTCAACAGAATTCTAGCTTATGGCTGAGTTATATAGTGCAAAAGTTTCCGGATCGTTTGGTGGAGGGAGGACCGTAGTGGCGAGCATTATTTCATGTATTCACGTGACACAGTGGGAAAACTGTTGCGAATGCGATTGCAACTGACATAGATAGTAAAAGTTCGATAAACAGCTGTAAAATAACAAATCCGGCGTGTCATCGCCCCCTTTAAAAGATAGAGAAAAAAAAACTTGGTCGTGTCATAATGAATCTGAGAAGTTTGAAGGCAGAAAGTGAGTGGTAGAGATTTAAAAGGCGCATTAAAAGGCTTTTGAAGGGCCACTGCAGTTTTTCAAACTGCAGTGCCCAGTTGACCTGATTAACATAAGGTTTCACGAGCGTTTTGATGAAATCTATGTGTCAACCAGGTTTTTTTTTCACCTTCTTGATGACTTACCAGAGCATCAAGATGAGGCGTGTGACGAAATGATTACTTCTGCTAGAAATATCCGGGAATATGACCGAAAAAACTGAAACTGACAATTTGAAACTTTTTTTTCACCTTTCAGAGTGTCGGCATTTTTTTTTTCTTTTTCTTGGGAGAGTTTGAATAGGAAAGGAGAAGCGCCGGTGAATATCGACACGGATGAACAGAGAGTCGTGTCGACTGCAGAGATGCGATTTAAAGACGGCCCTCTTATGAATCGTACGCGCAGTTTTTCTTTCACCCGGTATTACCCCGTCTTTATATTCTCATATCCGCTTTTATTCCCAGCGCGTTCCTTTGCAGTGGCAAAGTAGATAGCTCCAATAAAAGTGAGCCACGCCAATTCTTCCAAACGCTTTCAAAGTGTTACTACGACTTTCATCCATAACGACTTCCCTTGTTATGTACAATCTAGTTGTTAAACGCTCACTGATATAAGTGTACTGTTGTAACAACCTCTGCTCATAACGTCCCACGTACTCGAGAAAATCTGTTAACCATTTTTGGTCTATAATTTCAGATTTTCAAAATTAAAAGAAGGACTTCCTAGCCACACTCTCTAAATTCTTAAGTTTTCCGCCAATTGCAAAAAGTAAAAAATCTATTATAATTTTGACTAAAAATATATGAAAATTGTCATTTTTAGTAATTGGTGGGACACTCTGGACTCATTGTACGTCTATATTCACTTTTTTTGGAGTGAGTTTCACTTATTAGAATTTACAGAGCACTTCAATTAACTAAATTATAGGTAATCGTATCCTTTACTCAGATAATAATAAACATACTCTATACCCAGGCAAAAAATTTATTTTTTGTGAAATTTTCATCGAAAAAATGAATATGATACTAGAGAATGAAAAACGCCTTCCATTTTTTATTTCTTAACGTCAAAAAATGTGTTTTTTTTTTTTGGTATGGAATTACTCACAATATATTTAGAGTGGTAAAAAGGTTATTTATTTCCAAAGATGAAGCAAATTTTTAAACTGCGATAACTTTGACAAATGAAATGAAAAAACATTTTGCAAATATAACAATTAGAAACTTTTGATGTCAGCTTTTTGAATATGGTTTAGGAAAATTTCAATCTATAGCACCAAATAATAATTAAGACATTTATAGAATTAATTAATTTTCGTACAAAGTCATAATTTTTCAAACAATTGTACTCTCAAGTGCTATATTTTTGATAATTTTTTATTAACATGTTTATAATGCTGAGATTGGGAAAGATGCTTGAAAAGCTGTAAAATATTTTATTTGAGAAATGTTTGTTAACTGAAGTTGTTAAATGAAAAAGTTATTGCAGTTTGGGTATTGGCTTACCTTCTAAATTAATAACGTTTTTTCTGCATGGCTTGTTAATAACCAGTTCAATAATTGTTTCCAACAGTATCATATTTCGTAAATATTTTAATATTAGTTTTTTTTTACAAAGTTTAATGTAAAGAAACACAAATCAATAAAGTGGTAATGAATAATGAAATATATAATAATTATTTGAAATATCGTTTTTCATCGCTTGATGTTAATTTTTGAAAAGGATTCAAAATATCGTCGAACATATATGGATGGGCAAATATTTTTTTCATTAAAAATATAATTTTTTTATTACAAAGTCTCATTTTTTTAAACATTTTTAACTAATCAAAATTTAGGGATGATGTGTAGTAAAGTTAATCTCGCCAATTTCAAAACTCCCGTTGGGTTCCAGTTTTAGCTTTTCATTAATTGTCTCACTTTACATATTTTTGCCGTTGAAATTTTTCGACCGAGAAAAATTTTCAAATGGCGAATCGTTTGATAATGGGATAAACGATAGGGCCGCTCAGAATTCACAGTAAGGAGATAGGATTAAGAGAAACGAGATTAGATGAAGTTAAAGCGACATAAGTAGAAAGTGGGGGTGCACTGATGTAACGTTCATAGAATCTATGAGCCAAATGTTAACAGAAAGTCGCTGAGCAAATAAAGTGAATCTAGATTAAGTGTGCTGAACAGACTTCCTTAATTTGCCTTAAAATTTCTTTTGCATTTATGAATTAAACTAATTTTCGAGTTAATCAGTTGCGCTCGAAGTCAAAACTTAAACATCACGCGGGTGTTTACTCTGAACCAACTAATGATTCCGGATCTGAATCGATCCCTTATCATCAATTGCACATGCAAATTCAATTTGCCCGTTAGACTGGAGTTGTGGAAATAATTTAACGATCTATTGTTCCTTGAATGAATCACAAATAATTTTGTGATAAAATCCATGCTGAATCTCAATTTTATTTCAATTCAGCGCGGTGTACTTTTATATGTGTTTTGCCAAGCCTGCGTAATTTCATCCGAAACTCTTATTCGCGTCTATAAATTTGAAACTTTTCCAATTTTTCGATATTTTTGCTGCGTCCCATGACGTTTTGTATATTTTCATTCAAATATATTCCTGAAGATACATCTTCGTACCTGTCTCTCAATAGATGAAAAATAGTCTCACACTTATTTGAAAGAGGGGAAAAAAAAAATTAAAAATAAAAAAATTGTTTATTTCTTATTTTTACATTTTTAATTTTCAAATTTTATTCAGTCTTTCGTTTCTTGAAAGTTTTTATGTTTCAATTAAAAGTGCACGTTAAAGAGCGACGAGCCAAACCGAGATGAAATTTCGCGGCTTACGTTCTAATTAACAAAAACACTAACATCATTACGAGGTAATTAATGTTAAATCTACATGTGAATTATTTTGCCGCTCGGTGAAGTTCAACTTCAGACTGACGCAACTTTCTCGGCAAGCCACGTGTGGTTGAAATGGCGGCATGAAGTACCGAATGCTCTACTGATTTCAGTAGATAAGAGCATTTACGGTCAGACGCGTACTTGTTATATGTGCTATGAATGTATGTACGCTTGGTATGACGCAACTCGAATGCAGAAATCAACGTTAATCGCTTTCACATTCGAATAATTTCAGCGTTATTTTGTTAATTAACAACTATTCTGTCACGTTTGTCAGTTGAATAATTTTGTAAACAAATAAAGAGTCGCGTTAAAAGAATTTTAAGTGTGAGGAAAAGATAGAGAGAGATAGAGAGAGAGAGAGAAAAAAGTAGGGATAGGAAATGAGATACTCTGAATTCTTCGGAAGTTGTAGATGAATTTCTTTGCATAATTTACGTCCGAGCTTTCACTATTTTTCGCGGAAAAGCCAATTAATGAGCGTCGAAGGTTTTAAATCTCGATCAATATTTCAAAAGACTGTTCGCAGACGTGTAAAACGAGTGTGAATTTGGGAGGAAGAGAGAGAGAGAGGGAGAATTACGATTTCGCAAAGTCCTGAAATTAGCAGAACGTGTCATTGAGGAACAGTAAAATGAATGAGTTGTGGCGGCACGAGTGATATTAAACTATGAAACGAATTTGTCACAACAACCGATAATTACATAAGACCAGTACTCATAAGATCGTATCGCCTACTTAACTAGCAAGTGCAATTAGCAGCGCCGAAACATGGTTGCTTTAGTTTATTGTGCACAACAACAGGCTGCTTAGCATAAACTTTGAGCACACGTAGACGAGTAAGAATTTTAATGCGTGTTATAAATTGTTCATTCTTAATTTCAAATTCGCTACGCGTTTCCACGAGTTATAATTTTTTGCTGTATCTTTCAAGCCCGGGAGAGGAAAAAAATATAACATAAATTGCGAGTTTCGAGTAACTGAATTGAACATTCGGCCGGACGTTTTTATTTTGCAGTGATAAAAGTGAAGATACGATCGGACCACGATTCAGTGGTAAGGGTCAGGCTTTAGTCGGACAAGATGAAAAACAACATTCTGTTTGTTTCAGTTGCAGTCAAAATAGTTTGTATTGTAAAAAATTATGTCAACCACACATGTCGGGTGGACTAATTTTGACCCGGACGTTTTCAACGTTAGCAATGAAATTTCCGCGACAGAATGAGTATCGGGAAAACGTCTGTTATAACGTTAATGAAAATTAGACGAAAGTTTGAGCGCGAAATGAAGCACTATTACGGTGATGCTATAACGGTGGAATTTGGGTAACACAAATCATTATGTACGCGCAGTTCGTGTGTTCACTAACACACTTTTTGACATATGTTTGCAAGTTCCGCTTAAGTGAAACTTTTCAAGACTGTTTCCTCCTTGCCGCCCCCTGTCTTATTCTTCGAACCGGAATATTGTATAGCCACACTTTGACTATGCAGACAATGTGAATCTTTAAATTCAGGTTCCTCCAACTTGGACGTACTTTTTCGGTACTTTAGCACACACCCAGAACTTAAATTCAACTTTCGTCTCTCAACTATTATCATACTCTTATTTGTAAAACTTGTTATAATTTTCAACAAAATTTATTACGTTCCCCATTGTTGCTCCGTGCGTTGTTATTAATTTGCCAGCTCGTTAACGTTGTTTTCATTTTTTTGTTAAATTGTTCTGTACGGTGTAGTTTGAATGGACTACAGAAACAAAAAAAAATGGGAGGTTGAATACTGTAAGCATGAGTTATATTCGCATCGCAGCAACGACAATCGATTGCAAATCAGCTATTATTCTATTACGTTCTAGACATGATCCCAATGGAACAACGTATGCAGATCTGGACCAGAGAGAATCAAATTATCGTCACCATCAATCGACAATAAACCGGAATCAATTCAAAGATGTGTATTGGAAATTCCCATTGCAAAGAAATAATTTTCGAGCAGCTGCAGTTTGTTCAGCATTATGTCGAAAAATACCGAGGAGTCTGACTTGCAATTTAATCTGACATTAAATTTTTTATTTCGCTGTCTGTGACATATCAAATTTTGAGACACAGTCCCAATTTTCAGGTTTTATAATATAATAATTTTTTTTTGTTTTGTCGTTGTTGACGAAATGTATGCATTTTTAACATTTCAGATACACTGATTTGTATAATTTAACATTTAAAATTGAATCATAAATTTTATGACGTTAATATTAAATTAAGGATTACATTATTCTAGTGGTGTATGTTACACTGAGAAAAAACTTGTAATAAAAATTACTATAACTTCTGGCAATCCAGACATATCGTGCAACATCTAAAAAATGTTATAGGATAATTCGTAAAATTTTTAAGATATGTCTCGATTACTATATGTTATAGTAATTTTTATAACAAGTTTTTTCTCAGTGTACGTTAACATTGAAATTCGAAAGCTATTACAAAAGCACTTATGAAAGTTGGTTCTTTCAAGCGAGACTGCAACAATTGAAAAAAAATTTTAACAACTCTTAAGTACTACTAATTCTGAACTATCGATTCGACAGAGACATGAGATCAACGTTATTTATTAATGAACTAAAGCAGTCCTGCTGTCATCATTAATTAAATTCGAACACATCGAAAAACATTACAGTTTGATTAAAGTATTCTATTACTTTGTTCTATCGAATTCTACACGATGTTATATTCGGCAAAATTGAATTGAACCTAATCGTAACGACTGCAATCAATGGTTGATTTGTTGAACTAATTTTGTGTAATTAGGAACGATTTAAAAATAATGAAGCAACAAGGAAACTTGACTGTTGTAGTGTGAAATTTCATAGAAATGTGTACAAAATTGAATACAATTGCACTGATGTTCATTAATGAACATCAGTCATTCGAGAATCAAACGTGTGTCAACTACTATTACTATGAGTGCTAAATGTTTGATGATGCGTCTTTAATTGTTTTCAATTTATAACAAAAATAATCTAATTTTTTCGTTACATCATTTTTGATGTAACAATTTCTTGACACTTTCACAATGATTTAAATTATTTACGAAAACAGTTTTTTTTATTAAAGTATAAACATTCCTTTCTTTATTCATATAATTATGTACGTTAAAATGTTGAATTTGTAATATTTGTTTTTTATGTGAAAAACATCATCAGTGTCGGGTGATATAAGCAGTATTTTCTCTGTTATTTATGAAGAATTTAATATTGCGTTGATGCTTGTTTAGGTTCTATTAAAATGATTCTTCAAACAATACGAAACAACATCCTAGTAAAAAGAATTATATATTGTCCATACAAGAAACATATTGACAATATATATATTATTACAGAAATCATATATTGACCGTATACTGGCGATATATTATCAATATATTGTCAATGTATTGACAATATATGGACAATATATTGACCATTTCGAATTGTTTGGCTAATATATGTACAATATATTAATTGTTTTTGAAAATTGCTAATATATTGCCAATATATTGCGCATATATAAAAAATATGAAAAAGTATATGGTCAATATATGATTCGCTGAAAATAATATATTGCCAATATATTGATAATATATGAACGATATATGATTTTTTTACTAGGCTAATAGAATTTATTATCAGTGATATCATTAATATCATTAATATAAATGAAAAAAGTCAGGAAAAACTCATTTCTTTGAGTAAATGAGATTATAAATTATAAACTTAATTAATTAGTATAATTTAATTAGGTTATTTTTTATTTTATTTTTATTTGCAAAAATATCTATGGTTCAATAAAGCAGGATATTGTTTATGCTTATATTGCCTTCCCTAGTAAAAAAGATCATATATTGTCCATATATTATCAATAGATTGACAATATATTATTTTCAGCAAATCATATATTGTTCATATATTGATAATATA
>JAPYZS010001893.1:0-11765 GCA_030522925.1 Trissolcus japonicus | reverse complement strand
CCCAAACTACTACAGGAAGGGTTAGATTCGTGTCTGGGTACGATAACCGGGGTGCTGAGGGGCAGTGTGGCCCTAGGATATATACCTCAGAGATGGAAAAATGCCAGGGTAGTATTCATACCGAAACCCGGCACGAACAACTACACGACGATAAAGGATTTCAGACCCACCAGCCTAACATCCTTCTTGCTGAAGACGTTAGAAATTTAAGAGATTTAAATCAAAAAAATCGTTTAATACATTTCAGAAGTAAATGCTTCAAAAAGATATTGTTTCAACGATTTTTTAGACAAATTTTAAATACTAATTGAATCATAAGAAATTATTTTAGAAGACGAATCAAACAAAATAACTTTTTGTTGCTGACCAATCTCTGAGGTAGAACCTTTTTTAAACATATTTTGAGATAATACCTTTGTTAAGTTTAATTTGAAATGGCTCCTTCTTTAAGCGTATTTTGAGATAGCACCTTCTCCAAGTTTTATTTGAAATAGCACCTTTTTCAAATTCGAATTTGAAATGGCACCTTCTCCGTTAGACCCATCGATTTGCTTCACAAGTTTTTTATATAAATTTTTTTTTTCATTATAAACGATTAATTATGATTTCACACAAACATTTAATTCAAACATATTCAATTAAGACAAAAAACATTATAATTGTTTTTATACATATATTTACTCATATTATGAATCTACAAACTTCAAACAAAATCAACATTTTTTTTGTAATCAAAGAATACACAATGTTTCCATAAACACAAACGCTTGTAAGTATAGAATAATTATAATGGAATAAGAATCATGGTTAGCCTTTTTCTTTCAGTAATAACGTATAGAGCTATTTGTCAACAAAATTAAATTGAAACACCTCTTGATTGAGGTAACTGTAAATAAATTATTAATAACAGTATTTTTGTTAAATTAGAGTATCTTTTTACTTCTGACAGCGCACATCAATGTTTTGCTTATATGCTTGCAGTCAAGCAAACAAATAATAATAATAATAATAGTAATAATAATAATAATAATAATAATGATAATTATTATAATAAGAATAATAATAATATGAAAAACAAAAGGAGAATTGTTATAATCACTATTGAAGAATAACATATGCCTGATCTTGTCATCTAAAGTAAACACATGTATCAAGTCGTTATTTTCAACTATAGCGCAAGATGATGAACTACAACACATTTTGTCAAACTGAGCTGTTTCTGGAGTATCGCACAATCTTTACGATAGATTGCAACAAAAATTTTTTCTAATAAAATATGAAAAGTTGAGGTTACTCAAATTGTCATGCTAATAAGTAGTAGCTTGAAAATTGCAAGAAATAGAGTACCATAAATTATAATTGAAAACTGTTACCTTGTCATAGCAACTTAATTATATTGCGCTCATAAGAAGGCTTGTCAGGAGATTTCTATCTTCGCTAGAAGTGAAATTGTTTTGATATGTTGCAGCTGACGTACCACCAGTACCATTGTACTGTGTGTCAACAGTGTTAATCATCTGTATGTCTATGATCTACACTGATCCAATTAAAAAGCGCATTCATTCCCATAAGAATTACATATCAAGCGTTTTTTATTTGGACTTGTATATGTTATGCTGATTTGGTTTCTGATATGATGATCTATATGAATTTGAGTAACCTAAAATGACACGAAAAGAATGATGATAATGCATGATGATAATTGTCAAACGGAACGGGCGTGCGGAACGCGTGTTTTTTGCTAGCGTTCCGCACTAGTATAGTGAAAATACAAACCACATTGATTACAGTTCAGTAATAACTGTTTATTTGTTGTGTGGGGAAAATGTAATATTCTTCTAACGACTTCAGAAGATGTGCAAACGAATGGTTCTCCAAGATTATTGTAATGTGAAACACAAATTCCAAGATGTTTGGAATGGCAGGGTTCTTGAAAAAATGATTCTGTCTCTTGAAACCGTTGACACGTTAACGACGTCCCTTCAGGGGATCGATGAATTGCTGTTACTTTTGCTATTGACTTGTCCCTGAGCATAACGATGTTGTCTTTGAAGGTCGTACCGATTGTGAAATGATCCAAAGATACAGTTTGGTTTTGTTTTTGTTGTTTGTCAATTGCTGCTGTCTTATTCTAAACGATATGGTATTCGTGAGGCATGAAGTTGTTTCCTTCTATCTGTCTGTTAAAGAGTTGCTGTGAATGACACCTGTCACCTGAATGACAGGTGTCATTCAGGTGGACATTCAGTTTTATTCGTTGCATGGCATTTTGAAAAATGAAAGCACTGAAGTCATGAATTGTCCCACGTTCTAAAGCGTCAGCAGCCAGATATATTAAACTGTGTCCGCATTAAGTCAAATTGTGACTCCCATAAAATGTTGCAAAATGTGTCACAAAGTAAATTAAAAATTTTTCTTCAAAATCGTTCCTTAAGATGTATAACTCGGCGTCGCACAAAATTCTGATTAATAAACTTAGCGAAAGAAAATGTAGGTAGGCTTTCTTCGGAAAAAATGTCTTCATTAGAACAATGCCAGTATAAAGAAGAAACTAACGTGCCTCCGTGGCTTTTCAATATTTGATCTCAAAAATACTTCTTGGCAATCGAGAGAACTCTTCTGGAATACATCCTCTGAATTTGACAAGCATTTGCGAGAAGGATGAGAGGTCTTGCGATTGTAATCGATGGAAATTATATCAATCTCATCATTATTGATACAATACCATTTCTATATCAAGGTGTTCCATTAGTGATGTTCCCAAAAGATGTCCGGCTTGTGTCTTGTTTCGGAACGATTCATCTGTCCTTAATCGTGCAATTACTGAATGAAAAATCATCAGTCTGTTCTCTGATGTACAAATAACTTCGCACTTGGTGCAACCGTAACGACCATTACGCTTTTATTCATTACGCATTTTGTAAATGCTGAAGCAAGAGCATTGCAGTTGACTATATTAAGACGAACAGAAAAATTTCGCGAATCGATATTTAATCCATGTTTCTGAACCTCCTTTATTTCACTGACAAAATAAAATAAAAAGGCGTCGATGCTCTCTGGTTTTTTTCCCACTATACACTCCTATTGGAAAAGGTTTGCTCTTTACTAGTGAGATAACTGCACCGTAGATGATCCAAAAATTTTGGCTTGAAATTTTGGCAAGAGGAAGTCTATGTTTAAGTTGACTCTTATGACGGTGCAAGTGGAAGGTATAATTGCGATAACACCATACTTGAGGCCTAAATGAATGTACATTCCTTGGTCCACTCTTATAATTTGAGCAGCTGTTTTTCGCGTTCTCATCAAAGTTCGTGCATCATCAGGTAAATCCTCGTGACCGTTCTTCTTCAGCAATCTCAATAAATAAGTTACAGTTTTGAGAGGTACTTTAAACGCGAGTTTCTAATGAGCCAGGTCATCCTTCAAACTAGCCTCACAGTCTACTGATTTGTTTAATATTTCGAATGGAGGAAAATTTTGTGTAACTTCATTTAGAATGTCTGCAGAATTATCTGAGGTCGATTCCTTGTCGTCAGCGAAATCATCCAGGTTGTCTGAATAATCCATGAAATCTTGAAACGTAGAAGCTGGAGCTCTCATCAAAATGGATATCATCTTAGAAAATCATTATTTCAAAATGGAAATGTTCAATTCACGAAAAATCAGTTTTCGCTTATTAAACAAACATTTTGATTTTGCGTGGATACAAAAGTGAAATTTGCCTACTAAGAAATAAAGTTTTCCCCATTTTATGAGAAAACTGTTTTAATTTGGTCTTAAAAAGCCAGAACTCATTTTTTTTCCTAGTATATCGCTTTTCAAGTAGAGAATATAATTTTGAAAATAAATTTTCATATTCTTACTTCATCATTCGAATTTACTTCATCATTTACTAAAACTTGTAGTCCCTCATCGTATTTCGCATTGACGTTGCTAGTAATACAAGCTAATTCATTTAGTTTTAACTTTTCTCCAAAAGTTTTTGCTTTTCTATTTGAACATAATGCCTTTTCCTTTTATCTCCTAATTCATAATAATCCTCAGGCATTTTCTAACCGAAAACTTGGCAACTGTAAAAGAATAACAATTTTAATAGTAATATTTATTTGTACAATTATTTTATTTGTTATGTGAATATATCCGAACCAATGAATAACATACAATTACCATAACAATATTTGTTTACAAAATTATTATATTTTTTACATGGATAATTAGACCCCGAGAATAACACTCATTTGATCTTATCAAAAGGAAATGAATGCTAGTAATACTCGACTAATTCTTTCTTTACAAGTGAAAATTTGGAAATGGAATACAATTTAGGTATTTCAAACAATAATCATATTGACCTGAAATCTTAAACCCTAGGAAATACGTTGTAACGGATATCAAAATTCGACCAACTATTTCTCTCACAGAATCTTTCAAACAGAACGTAGGTCCCTGTTTTTCGCACCTTTGATTTAATTTGTATGTCAGGCTTCAACAAGCCCGGATTTCAAAATCAATCAGAGAATTTAAAATCAGAACTTATTACGAAGGGAATCATCATGACCGAAATGCAGTTTCTCTCTTCAAATTACCAAAATCATTATCAGGGACCTAACGCGGGCGTTAGGGTCGTCGAAACGAATCAATTAACAATTCAAACTCGAGACCATCATTGGCTTTCTCAATCGACGAAAGCGGCGAGACTGTCATTGGTTTCCTATATCGTCGTTGGCAATACAATCTTTACCAACAAACAGAATTACTCGACTTTTACAAAAAAACTAGGATACAAGAAAAAGGAATAAAACAAAGTAGCTCTCAGGAGCAATGAAGTTCATTAAATAAACGGTCTTCAAAAAAAGTGAACAATTGCTAACTCATCAGGCGTTTAACTGTGATCTTTTAAAAAGTAACGAAAAATTCTGAATTTATTAATGAACTTGACCTGAGAAACTAACAAAAGAAAATCCTGACTTTTACTGCACACTTAAATGGACTTCAGACTCCTACACAAAGGATCCTCAAAAATCCTCAAACGCGACACTTGACAAAATATAAAAAAACTTATCGACCATAGTTAGTCCAGAGCAAGAGAGAGCGATTCCCCGCTCGAAACGTTCTATTTATGCGGCTTGTACTACGCGAGTCTTCTTCTGGTCGCGCGTTGAAAGTGAGGCTGAGCGCCCTCAGGTGATCTTTCTGGGACCTGCTCCTGGTCGGTGAAAGTAAAATGGTGAAAGGCTCTGGTCATCGCAATCTCTTCCGGCTCGCTCGTAAAAAACGCCAGAGCCTACCACCCGGACTAGCTCGACTCACGTGCTGTAAGGGTGGTCTTGTCTGAGATCCACAGGTCCCCTCACTGACTCGTCTCTGAAATCATTGGACAAGAATGAGTTCTGGACTAAATAAGTTTCCAATATAATTCATTCTGTCTCTGATTTTATTCTTCGAATACGACGTGATAAGTCTTTCATTTTGTACTCTTGAGGTTCACTAAAAATTTCAATTTCAATTTCAAAGTCAAAAATAAGAACAGAGAATTAAAAATAACGAAAAAATAATTATCCACTACAACTGCAAACAGTTGTGTGCCTGCGGGAGGAAATTTTGAATATCTAAGAGTAATTAAAATTGTGATAACATTAGCAGATAATCAATAGGGTAAATACTCCAGTGAATGGTTGGATCCCAGTGAATGGTCGTTTACAAAAAAAAAACTATAAATTTAAACAATAACAAAATAAATGTGACTTAATTCGTAGCTAAAAATATTCTCCGTCATTTTACGCGCAAAATGGTATCAAGTACCATGTATTGACATTGTTTCGTTCGTCCAAGAAAAAAATGTAAACATTGCGTGTTTCGGTAGTTTTTGTCGAAAAGTCGCAAATGCTCCTTCGCAATCGTGAATTGTCTACGGTAAGTTATATTCAAATTCTGATATCTCACATTATATGCATTAAAAAAAGATGGTTTTTGATTTATTCAATTCGTTAGTTATCATATTTTAATAATAACATTAAGTTTGTGTAAGAAAATGAGAATTAACGAAATAAAAGCAGTGATTTCTTACTGGTGCACTGTCAAGGTTATGTCGCCAGTGAAAGTTCGTGATGTGCGAATCTCTTTTCATTGCAACAAAAGTACATGTTTAAACTAACTTTTTTCACATAACTTTAAAAAATTTACAATTATCAAAAACAAACATAACCTCAATTAAAATATTCACCGATCATAACAAAATTGTAAACACGGTTATTTCACATTTTTGTTCACACAATTTTTCTGACATATTTTTCTTTCTACTTTTTCGCGTCGAAACAAACAAACGAAATAATAATAATAATAGTAGTAATAGTAATAATTTACACTCTTCAAAACATTCTAAAAAAATTTTTTTTTCAGGAGTGGATGCGTTACACTATGTCTCAAAAGAAAATTTACAAAAGGTTTTGTTACACTGAAGGAGCTTTTCTAAATGCGATCAAAAGTGTTGATCGCGAAAACTCGATTAGCAAAGTTGCAACTCAGTTCGGAATTCCAAAGAGTACCTTAACAAAAAAAATGAAGGTATGTGATCCTTGTTAACGGAAAATGGGTCCTGCTTCTATTTTGACAACTGAAGAAAAAAAACTGGAAAATTGGATTATAGCTAAGGCGAAGCTGGGTTTTCCCATGCACCAAGATGAAGTGAAAGATGCTGTAAAAAAAATACTGGAAGGTGAAGAACAACCAAATCCGTTCACGGATAATCGACCTCGAAAAAAATGGATGAGTTTGTTTTTAAAGCGCCATCCGGACGTTACCATGAAGAATACCGAGGTCATTTCAAATGCGAGAGCATCTGTGACAGAAGAGGCCTTCAGAATGTGGTTTACCGATTTAAGAAGTTATTTACGAGAAGTTGGAGCACTAGACATTTTGGAGGACAGCAGCCGTGTACTTAATTTGGATGAAACTGGGGTCACCACTTGTCCTCAGTCGGTTAAACTTTTGGGGCCAAGATCAGAGAAAAATTTATATCGAATTTTAACAAGTTTGGAAAAGCAGTGTATAACTGTCCTCTGCACTTTTCTTGCAAACGGTGATTCAAAAGATCCGATGATATTGTATCCTTATAAAAAGATCCCTCGCGACATAGCTGCGTCGATTCCAGAAGGAATATCTATCGGCCGGAGTGACACTGGATAGATGACGAGCGCTACTTATTATGAATTCATCGCCAACATTCTTCACCCTCGATTGGTCGAAAGGAACACCAAATTCCCAGTTCTACTTCTCTTCGATGGGCATAAGTTCCATATTAACATGGAGTTGCACAATTTCACCAACAAGCAACAACAAAGTACATAACAAAACTTGATTTTGCAGAACTGTTTCACAAGGCTTATAGACAAATAACAAGTCAAACAATCATCAATTCGTTCGCAGCGTGTGGAATTTTGCCCTTCTGCCCGGACAATGTTGATTTCTCTAAGTGTATCGATACTCGACGAGCTAACTTGCAAGATGTCGATTTGGAAGAGGAACCGGACAACATGGACAAAAAACTTTTGGCACACCTGGAGTCTCAAGTCCCTCCCGAATTGCTGGAACATTTTCAACTCATGCGAGATGCTGGTTCATCTTCAAGTGAAGAAAAGGTACTTTATCGAATTTGGAAAAAAATTGCAACATTTTGATGAGTCTGGTCAGGAGGATGGATCGCAAGTTCAAGAGGACAACATTGAGAGTGTTCTGACTTCATCCGATCTTTTATCGGGTACTGTCTATGCAAATCTATTTGAGGGAACAGTCTACTTTTTATTTTGACAGAATTATTAATCAGAATGTTTATTTTTTCAAGTTGCCGAAAATGATGGCGGGATACTATCGAAATCCGTTATTGAAAAAACAATTAACCCAGAACCTAATTATGAGTGCTATGTTGTGTTGGGTGAGTATAATAATACAATTGTTTTAGGTAGAATAACCGTTCCCAGACACCCTAGTGTGATTATTAAAAGTTGAATATAAATTTAATAGGGGATTCGAAATAATTAAATTTTTATATTTCAGAAATAGACGTGAAATCAGACCAAGCGATTAAGCAAAATTTGCCTGAAGATCTGCAACTTGTGCCAATTTTTGATTTTTCTGTTCAATTGACAGCTAATGATTAAACGACAATTGCAGGTAAAATGGTTTTCAGGTGGGATAAGATTTACTTCCGATTAATCTTAATATCTTTTTGTCAATTGATACTTGATTACATGTTTTTATTTGTAGGTGACATCACATCCAATCACGCAGACAGAAACGACGATGAATTTAAACATTTTGAGGTGTTTGTTGATATAAATGGGAATGTTTCAAGTCCCAATGATGTTGCTCCGAAAGGTTAATTGGATCTCCTTTATTTGGAGTTCAGTAATCTGAATATATGTGTTAATTGTTTGTATTCAATTTCAGAAAAAACTTGAACAATTTAATAACCAGCAGGGACCTAGAGGAACAAAAATCACAGAAACAGAAGATTTGGAACAAACATTTACACTATCCTAAAATAGAGAAAAGCCGAAAGAAATCAAAGAAAAATAAAGAAGAGCCCATTTTCGCAATCACTTCAACAAAATGTAAAGGAAGAGAACTGGCGAAACTGCAAAGCGAATTAGAAGAAAAGAAAATGAAACAAAAACGCCTGGAACAGCGACAATTAAGAAAAGAAGAAATCGAGAAAGAAAAAGCGGAGAAGGAAACGGTTGAAAAAAAACGAAGAGAGAGAAAGAGAAATGGCTGAAAAAAGAAACTAAAAGAAAATAAGGTAATGGCAAGTTCGATGGAAACCAAAGAAGCAACCTTGAAAAAACGAGGAAAAGGCCGTTCGCGAAAAGATGGTGCAATTCACGATTAAAGCTATCGGGTTTGAAACTGAACGAGACTGAATCGAAACCTCTCTGCAATAATAGAATTTTTAAGGAAGAAAGTATTATAATTTATCAATAAAAAGATTGTTATTATTTAATTTCATTGTAATCGCAAAAGTTTACTTGTAAACAAACAAAATTTTAAGTTCAATTACATTTATTATAAAATTTGTTTAATATAATTATTAAAAAATTGTAAACTGTGTATAATTTTTGTTCAAGTTCGTGAAATAATGTTCTTATAGTACTTGCTCTGAATAAGCTGTCAAAACCTGCATTCATTTAAAGTTTAAGCGTTATGACCATTTACTGGTGCACTGATGGTCATTCACTAGTACCTTTGTACATTTACTGGTGAAATTTTATGTTTTCAGTTTAATTAATTTTATATTTACTTTTTTGATAGAAAAAAAGATCTTTTTTTACATATTATCAAAGTTGAGTGTACAAAGATTACATTTGCAAACTTTGGAAATAAATTTTTTATTATTTTCCATATAAAATCATCAAGAAACGACAACAATTTTCTAAATCGACCATTCATTGGTCCATTCACCCTAATGAGAATATAGTCTCTTTTTTTTTCTTTTTAACGATGCAAAATTGATCGAAGTTGACAAAAGCTTTCCTTGACCTTCCTTGACCAATTTTTTATGAATTAGGAATTAAGTTTTATAAAACAGAGTGAAAGATTGTTAGGTATTGCCTTAATTTTGGATAAAATTCGTAGATTTTGGGATGGTTTTTTCACTTCGATGTGAGAATTTCTGTTTGAATCTAAAAACCTCTGAAATATCTGTATTCCCACATTTTGTATTTGTACGAATATTTTTTCGACATATAATAAAAAATGTCCTTTATATGAAGTTTATTTTTCGTCGTATATACGAACACCTCAATTAATGATTTTCACCAATTTCATTAAACTTGAGTCAAAATCTACATATAATTGATTGAAAAAAGGATGGTTTCTGTCAACTTTGATCAATTTTGCATCGTTGAAAAGAAAAAAAATGTTAGGACTCATAAATGATACAAAATTGAAAAAAATTTTTTTTCTAATTTCTGATTGACTGAAACGCCATCTGGTATCAAGAAAAAAAATTTTGCAATACACTATTCTCAAAGTTGAGACAATAAGTTTTGAAACAGTCTGTATAGAAAGTTCTTTGGGATGGAATGTATGAGAACTATAACAATTTAATGTTAGCTCTCTCTAGCAATACTTCATTTTTCTTACATTTTCAAACTTTGAACGAAAGAAGTGTGTCAGAAGGGGTTTTTTAGTGGAACACTATTTTTTCTTGACTAAGGGGTCTCAACAAAGAGGAAAAAATAGTTTCAAGAGTGTGCCCTCAATTTAAAATTTTGGTTTTTCGTGGCCATATAAATGGATGTTTCCCGTGGAATTACCCATATGTTAATCAAAACCTGATATATTATTGTGTATGTTGGAGATCGGACTATCCAGACCGCCGGCATAACTATGGTTAACGATTGAAATTTGATTGTACAAAACAAAAATAAACGGTTAAAATCAGAAACAAGTCTGATCTGAAATCTGAGTATTCAAAACCATTCCTGTTGATATACTTGATTATTGAATTAGCGTTTAGAACGTTCGATGAGTTCTGATTGGCAAACCGGCCAGTTTCAAAATTCAAAACGAAGAGTATAAAAGGAGGTCCGTGGAGGAAAAGTGAAGTTCGTTTTTCGAGTTTCTTGGAGCAGCGTAATGTAGATTTAATCGTCGATTTGCTAGTGATAATATCTGAAAATTCTACGATTGTTCATTTGGGCCTCCGTTCTTGACCGAGGGATGCATCCTGATCGGTCTTGATAGGGTTCAAGGTATTGGACACTTGGTGAGTTCGTTCCAATATGTCTTGTTCGGGATCAAACTTACTTTAATTGCATTATATTCAAGTGGTTCAGGGATCGCATTGGCTAAAATTGACAATATATGCTAACTTGAGTCACGAATTTGAAGCTCGCGAATTTGACTTTGATCATATAATTCTTGCATACTTTGATAATTGATTTGAACTTGAATGTATTGCATTAGTGGAGCGTCTATCCACCAAGATTCATTGGTAATCGAATTGATTTGTGAAACTCATATTGTTTCGGTCATAGATATTGTACCACGTTGTTTTTGCCGGTCAAATTGTGATAACT
Source organism: Trissolcus japonicus (assembly GCA_030522925.1). Lineage (NCBI taxonomy): Eukaryota > Metazoa > Arthropoda > Insecta > Hymenoptera > Scelionidae > Trissolcus > Trissolcus japonicus. The sequence continues at coordinate 687 of JAPYZS010001893.1, read as the reverse complement.
GTCGGGAATATCAATTTTCAATAAAATTTGATACACAAACGCATTGCATTGGTTATCAGGTAAAACTCGGGTGCGGTGTCTACACATTACCTCGAGCATTTATGATTAATTAAATGTCATTCTTTTATCGCTTTTTTGATTTAAATGCCGATTCATTTCTCGGAATCTTAAAGGAGATAAGTTGTTATTTTAAAAAATATAAACAATAAGTGTTCAAATTTCAACATGTAAAACATCATCAACGAATTTTCATCAAACCGGCACAAAAAATGGCTGCACATATTCAGTTTGCTCACAGCCTACGCCAATTTCATATATCGTTCACATCAAATACCGGTTATTGAATACGTTAATCGAGTTGTAAATATTTTATTTGGCACTGAAATTTAATGGTCCAATTGTTTTCAATTTCTCTTGTGAACATGAAAATCTTTTTTTTAATTCCTTTCACAGCCTATGTCATTTCTAAAGATGCGAGGAGTTACCCCGATGTGATAAAAGCTCATTTACTTTACTAGTTTTTGAGTTATAACGAAACAAACAAACATGTAAGGGTATATATATATATATATATATATATATATATATCGCTTCACCAAATGCTACCACCGAAAACTATCAACAGATGCTTGACCAAATTGCAGACGAACTCCGCGGCAGGCATCCTGTCATCATAGCTGGGGACTT
>JAPYZS010001892.1:0-11767 GCA_030522925.1 Trissolcus japonicus | reverse complement strand
ATATATGTCGCATATATGTTGCATAAATTTCGCATATATGTAGCATATATGCCACATAAATGTCGCATATATGTCTGCATATATAAAATTTTTACTTGGATTAACAGATGCAAAAATTGACGTGAAACGTGGATGATGTATAGAATTCATATTTCAATATTCTGACTTGTGCCGAATAAAACAGTGTAAATAGCGTGTGTTGTGATTTAATAGAACATTTTGTTTAGACTTATAGTTATAGAAAAAGTGTGAATTCTTTGTTGTAAATTTTTCACTATTTTCACGTTGTCACGATTAAACAAGGAACAACGCTCTCATAAAAATTTGAATTTAAATGATTCTAAAATGAATTATTTTTCTAACAATTCAGATTAATTAAATTAAATAAACATTGAACATTAGCTATTTAAAATTAGTTATAATTTCAGTAACGTCCAGTCTAAATTGAATTCATTAATTTATTAGGTTTGAAATAAGAAAAAAGACGAAAAAATGAATTACATTTTCGGTTATACATGGCTAAGTTGCACATCAGTAAATGATTGATGCACAAGCTACATTTCACAAAGTTAAAGAGAGAGATGGATGCGTGCCAAAATTAAATCGGATCAAGTGGCTATTGCATCCAATCGATGGGGTTAGACTCACCAAAGGCAGTTGGAAGGTAGATATCAGCATATTTGAGCTGTAATTGCGAGTTGGAATATGAATGTTTCCTCATCTGTTCGAATATTTTACTAATTTTTCACATACTTCGAAAAAAACAAACATCAACATAAGGTGAACAATTATAACATAAGATATTTATACATCACTAGTATGAGAATTCGTATATGGCAAAATTAGTTTTAGGCTTTAATTTTAATTAAAATAATGGCACATTAATAGTCCTCAGTTATCACCCTAAGTATACGTTTGAGGTTTAATTTTCATCAAGAAATATATAAAAAAAAACATTCCTTAAAAAGTAAATTACACTGCTGCACAAATTTATGACACGATTAGAAAAAATTTTTATCAGTAAACCTTTTATAGCAATATATTTGCCACAATTGCAGACAAATTAACAAGAATAACGTTCAGGAGACTGTTTTATCAAATCAAAAAACTATCGAGAAAATGTAATCGATATACTAAGTGTTCAATTTTGCTACTTGAAATATATCGGAATTTAAATTTTTCTTGACATTTTTCTAGATTGATAAAAGGTCTCCCAACGGTAGTCTGCTTATTGCATCCCGTCCTTCAATTTATGTATCAAAGTGACAGAATAATCGCACCTATGCTGTTCGATCCTTGATTAACAAAATGCTTTTTTTTTGGACATCATACCATATCTGGCCGATATGAAGATATTTCAATTAGTTTTGCTTAATGAGACAGTATCCACAGATTGTGATATGCATAACCGAATTGCGTAACGACTCGCGGACACATGCGGAATTCTAATTAATACTGTTATTGTGGTTACGCAAATTTTGATATAATTACGCATATTTGGATAGATTTATAAGCGATTTCAACCCCTGAGCGTTCGTTTGCGCGTGAGTGACTATTAAACACGAAGACCAGAAGTGCGTATAAGTCCGATAGATTAATTTACTTTAAACGGATGAGATGACGATAAACATATGATTATCCTTTACTGTTTTCGTTTCGCTTGTCAGAATTTTTTTTCTTCTATTCAAGTTTTTTTCTTCTATTGTGTTCCAGATGGTTTACAAAATTCATCAAGCTTTCTGTCAAGGAACAAAAGATTTACTCTAAATTTGGTTTTGCAATAAAAATGAGTAAAGGGACGAATTACAATTACGTATCAAGATAAGAGGTATAAAATTAAATGAATCGGAGATACGTGTTGTGAAATAGAGTGTACAAAAAGTACGTGGTCTTTCTAAAGTACGTGGTGATCCCAAAAGTACAAATAAACGAAACGCCAGTCGTTGTTTCAGGTTACGTTATCGCAAAACCAAGCCCTTTTTCTTCTGACAATCGGCTCGAGCCGGCTGTAAATTTTGGTCTGTAAAGTGAGCTTGCCTCTGCGCGTTGTATCGCTCTCGAAGGATGATACTTATGAGGGTACGTAAAACATCCGATAAACGATCGACGCGACTTTATTTCGTTTCAGATAAAACCACTAAAAATTCGTGAACTTGTATTTTTACTCTTTAATTGTTCTGTAAGGATGGTTTGTTTTGGATTTTATCTTCAATCTGAAAAACAAACTCTATTCACACAGCCAAAAAAGTTTTTGAATAGTCATATCAGTCGTTAAACGTTAGTGAAATGGATATATTTACAATTTTAAACGTGATAAAATTTGAATTTATGGAGGATGAAAATCAAACATGAAAAAATTAAGATTTTTGAAAACTTTTTCAGACGGATAAAAATTGAAATAATTGAATGAATAAGAACATTGCCATAAAAATTAGGACATTGTTTTACTTTTTTTCAAGAGAAAAGCTGCATTGTGTTTCACAAACCAAGATAAAATCATTAAGAATGGGTATTGAAGTAGGGTAACAAGATAAACAGAGACGATGGAATATAGATCTCTCATCTACTTAACCACTGGTCCCTAGTGGTAAATAGATCCTTTTTCCACTTGTTAGCCACTCAGTGGATGCGTCAATCATAAAACTTCTCTTTAGGATAAAAGACTAACAAGAAGGTTTCCGACAGCATAATAGGCCCTCTACAGCAAACATGCATGCAACTATTGTAAACACAAAAGTGATACCATAGAAATAAAAAAGTACGTTATTTTAAAATTATATACAAAATAGAAAATAAACATTGGATTCAACTTGCGCTATTGCTATGGATAATAATGTTCAACTATTGATTAAAATAAAAAAATTACAATTTGATAAATTTATACTCATTTTTTTTATCAAAACTTTTGATCAAGAAGTGTTTGATAGAACTTTTCATTATGAGTTTGGATATGGAGGAGTTTAAATTGAAATCGTTCATACATCATACGTATATTGCTTTTTTCTCTGAAGAACGATTTACAATAGAATCGTGACAGCATTTGGTCGTTTTTGATCGGTGTTTTCAGATAGAATTTCTAACGGTAGCCTATAAAAAAACATATTTGTCAAGCATACGTGAATGGTATTGAATTTGTTATACAAAATTTAACGAATTATTATATCAAATTCTTTTATGTGATTATAATGTGAAAACTGAATCTTTCTGATGAAAATAAACAACAATTCTGCCATAATGGTCTGTTGATTATAGGATATAAAGATTTTTTGCAAAGACAGACGTTGTATGGAACACAATTATTACTTCGTCTCTTTGTGCATTTTATTGAAATAAATTTTCTTTGAGGTATTCGTCAAAAAACTGTAATACAAGATCACCGTATGCTTACCTATAATCATGTACATCGTCAATTTGCCTAACAAGGATTGCGTTTCGTATTGGGATAAAAAAAAACCAACCGCGATGGTATAGTGATATACTATATATGCAAGAAAATCGAGATCAATTAAACGTGGAAATGACGATTCGATTTGATTATATCAAAATGAATAAAATTTCTCTACGCCTGATATTCGTTTTAATTTCGGCGGTTAAACGTGAGTCCTGAATGAGTGTCCTTTTGCTGTTTGTTTATTTCTTGTTTGAATGGAAAATCGATTTCAACTAACCATGCAACTAAAAGATTCATGACCCATCGAATAAGAGAAGCGTTTTCCGATCCGATGAACTGAAAAAATTTTCTAAACCGTTTGCCTCACACACATTGCGCGCGATGAAAATCTGTGGAAACGCTTTTGGCCGCTTGAATGAGAATTAAAAATCTGCTTACGGTCGCAGTTCTTTGAATTTATTAGACTTCTTCAATGGAGCTGTTTGAAGAAAAATAGACGTCCAACAATATTCTTTATTTAATAGAACAAATGGTCTTTGTGTCAACACAGCTAAAAACATTTTTCTTAATTTTAATCACTCAAAAAATATTTAGTGCAAAATGCTGTTTGTCCAGACTAAGGCATTTCCTTAAAGGCAACTTTTCAAACGGCTTTGGAGAAACACTAGTGTGACCTTGATAAGTTTTATTTTTATTTATTTTCATTACACGTGTTTTGTTTTTTTTTAATGTACAAAGAACAACCAGTGAAAGTTTCAACAAGTTTCGATGAGCAGTTTTTTATTAATCCACTCACTTAAATATTGATCGTTTTTTACACGAAAAAGAAGAAAAGACCCCTTAATTCAGTGCACTTATTTTTAAAGTGAATAAATGATTTTTAATAACCATCATAAGCATAAAGGAAAGATAACTACTATAGGGAAGTATTGTTAACATCCAAAGACGTTAGACAAGTAGTTGTAACAATGTCGAAGTGAGGAGAAATGCAATGTCGTTACCGGTATTATAGCGATTACTTTCTCCAAGTGCGTTTGACCTGCAATGAATAACTAGAAAGTGAATACGGTGCGTGCTGTTAGATCACGTCATAATCGTCCGACTGCCCAGTTCATCTTTAGTTATCGCAAGAGGAAAACGTACCATTATTACTTTGAAAATTTGATTATAATTTATAACATCATTTTTTTATATGTTTTTCAAATATAATAAATTAATTAAGATAAACTTTCATTTAGAAAACTCAGAATTTAATCTTTTTCCACCGTCTCTGGTATGTTGCATTAATTCTAATTTTTATGGGATCTAGAGATCATAAAATACTCTATAGGAATGTTCATTGCAAATCTTGTTGCCAAAGTTTCGTGAAAAACCGTGTTACCTCTCCGAGCTCGCTGGGTATATCTTTGCTTTGCGAATATTATAATTAAATGAAAACTCAGATCGAGGTATGCTGACGGAGTTAAGTGACAGCGAGCAAACGGCGCAAGTGTTTAGCAGAATACTGCGAAACGGAGAAGTTTGCATGCGTTTGTATTGCAACGAAACTCCTTGGCATCCTCGATGTAACGATGTAATTTTTTTTTTTATTTTTGACTGCGATGTTACATTTTAACTCGCTAAACTCAAGATTATTAAAGTTTCGGTTGGAGCTTTGCTCGGATAAATGAGAACGTTATGAAAAACCCGACATAATACAAAAAAGCAATGCAACTGGCATGAAGGCCCTTGAACTGTGAGAGGCCCTCTGCACATGTCGAGGTCTCTTAAAACAGCTCATCTAGAGTAAGTAAAGATTACTCGGGAAAAGTCAGTTGACTTTGAAATTCACACATTCAACATGACTCCACGTTAGAAAAATGTTAAGTGTTGAGTTCATATAAGTCAAGTGACTTTAGCTACACAATTTTGGACTAGATGAATGGGAGACCTCCAAGCCACTCTCTGCCTAACCTTTATCAAGTTAAATTCTACACCTAAGTGACTATCCACTTCTCAAAATATCTTTTTAAAACAAACTTGATGAACAACCATAACGATGCAACAATTTTGTTCTGCAATTTTTTAGATTGCATTCTCAATTAAACTTATTAAAAAATTAACAAGATTAGACCTGGCATTTTAGCAAGTTTTTTTTCACATGTTCTATCACACCTATTTATAACTTCACTATCAATAAATTATCGTTCGATCTCACAAAACATTTTGATACTGCCGGAGCTGCTGGAATATTTTTTTCCATTTTCGTTCATAATAAATGCATGAGTTTAAAGCGAATGCAAAGACGCAAAGTAAAATATCATGTTCTTACTGTTGCGCATATTATTAAAGCATACAATAATCACAAAAGTGATTCGAAAATTAAACATTCATTATTTGCCAAGTCACATTAGCATTCATGATATATTATTGAACAACAAAATAATAATCACAATTTTTAATTTGTTTATGAAAAATTCATTATAAAATTGGAAATTCTTTTTACAATTCCTTTTTTTATCAGTAACAGATATTGATTTGTTCTTTGTGTTGACATGGTCTACATAATATATTATATTTTATAACCCCAATCGTTCTATTGAAAGATTGAATTAAAAAAAAGGTTTTCTGGATGTTTTTTGAAATCTATAGATATTGGAGCTCATGTCAACACGCGATAGTGAATAATGTAAACTTATAGCTTCATGTAACTATGGTTACCGGAGTTATGAATTTTCGCAATAGATTTTCATGCAATTATTAATTCATATGGAAAAAATCATGTAAAAGCAATTTTAATTCAATATGTAATTCATTTAAAAATATTGAACGGATTTCAACCACCCCCCGAGAGATTTGAAAAATGTACCATTATGATCGAATTTTCTTTTTGTAAAAGATAAATATCTTGAAAACTCTCAGTGAAAAGAGTTAAACCCATACAATGTTTTTATATGAAATATAAAGAACAATTTCAACATGCATGTGCGCTCAAAGCGGACATGAAAAAAAAATCATTCAAACTGTTTCGAAGAAAAATTCAGTATAACTACATTTAAGTGTATATAGGAAATCGAATTTCGACCATTGATGATACATTTGTCGGTGCGTGTTTCAATCGAGGAAATGGAATTTTGCCAACTTGAGGTACAATTTTTCGCAGGGGACTAATTGTGTTCCGTTATTTTTACCACGCACTCAAAGCACTAAGGCTCTCGTTTTGTCAGTGCACTATTCGTCACGTCCATTAAACTAACCCCGCGTCGTTCACCTGACCGTTTCAGCGGCACAATAAAAATTTAGTGCCTCTTTCGCAGCCATTTTATAGCTCTGATCACGTACATGGGAATGGGCGTCACAGCGTAAAGATTAAGTCAACTTTGTTGAAGAAAAATCGCTTTTTGACTATATTTGTTAAAGCAATGCAATTATCCTCAGAATTCCTGCTGTAAAATAAACAGATTGCCAAAAAAAAAATCCATCATCTTTATTTTACGCATTCCTATCCCAAAATTTGAATCTTCTATTGAATTTGTAGGATAATGCTACGTAAATATAATTTCAGTTACAAGAGAAGTATAAATAGTCTATCGAAAGTCGTGAGTAATTCTTAGAGTACTCGACATATTATAGTTATAATGCCCATTGACACGGGACGTGACAAAAACTGACAAGCACTTTTGAACGTTTTGTACGGTTAAAAGGAAACCGTCAGTCGAACTGTCAGACTACTATCCACAGATTTCAGATCTTATAAGTTCACTGAATTCGATATCAAAAGTTCCCATACATCTTCATCGTTGTATGTTTGTACTACTTATCTTGAATTAGTTCATTCGTGTTTCGTCATTGTAAAACTCAACATAGCAGAAGAAGGGCTCCAGCCATTTAGCACTCTAGAGCTCTAAAAGGATTTCTCTTTCGAACTTTGCTATAAATGGAATAAAATAAGTTGACATTCAATTTTGTATCAAAAAAAAAAACAAAAAACAAAAAGAGTGATGTTTTTCTATTTCATTTAGATTGAGCGATACATACTGTGATTAAGTTTTGATTACAGACGTTAAGCCGCAAATATGGTAGAAACACAGAACGGCGACAAATATAGCAGATTGTTGGCAGTTTATTGTGATGTTTGAGAGAAGCACTTTTCTCAAAATCGTTTTTCAGATTTCCTTTCAAAGCGGACCGTCGACGTGAAAAGTTTTGCTTTTTCGTTTCGCGAAAAATGCTGCTCCATGAAAACTCACGTTTCTAACAGGAAGGATGCGACGCGTTCTGCCTCCGAATTGATTTTAACGAAGTGGATTCGTGGGCACGTAGACGGCCTTTGAGTCACTGCCGATTCGATACAACTGGAACATTCTTTATGCCTGATTTCCTTGGGCCAACTTTTTTCTAACTCATTTTTTTCTTGCACTTTTTCCTTCCATTCCTATACAGGCGACATCCTGTATCTTGCTTTGATAGGCTCCTGCGCGAATTGGCGCTTTCGCGTGCAACTGCTCCCTTTGCCAGAATATGTTCGCGTTTACTAAAAAAGCTTTACAAATCGTATCGCTTTGATGAAAATTTTTCTTACAAATTCAATTCTTCGGGCGCAATCATGTGCACAGCAATGATTTTTCCAACAAAGCTTTGATATCGTTAACATTCGAGTTGCGATCGCGATAATTATTTTATCGCAAAAATGTGACAAAAAATTGTTTACCAAACTGAAATAATTCGTAACATTTCATGGATTTTAATCCATGAAGTCCCAACTTTTTGAAACAGAATCTTTAACACGATAAAAAACAAAAATATATTAAATTAAGATACATAATTGCATTATATTTTTTTTTCCCGGGTGCATAATTGAATATGCACCCGGGAAAAAAAGTCCAGGTCTGATCAGACCTGGAAATAGACCTAATTCAAAATAATAAAATTTTGTCTGATCTTGTAAAATTAGACATGAATCAGATAAAATTATATAAAATTTGACATATTTTGACCTAATCAGGACTATTTCCAGGTCTGACCAGATCTGGACTTTTTTCCCCGGGCAGTTTCTGCGAAAGTTTAAAATTATTGATTAAATTCACATTAGCAGGTTGATAGCAAGGATAACATAGTTTGTAAAACATTCCGACATCTCTTAATGATAAAACTGATATCGATGCAAAGGTGTATTTCAGAGAATTTCACTTTGGCTCATTCATTTCCATATGGATCAACACATTAGGTGTAGCTAGGTGGAGGATTTTTGCAAGTTTTTTGTGCGGCTTATCCGTACACAAAGTCAAGAAGGCTTTTTGTGGCGAGTTTGAATATTGTTTCGTCGAGACCAGAGTTTAATTTTAGCTGGAAAAACATCACGAAAATATATTATATGATACGGAATGAGAAGTTAAAAACTGAAATTAATTTTCAGTTCTATTTAAAAATGTGTTGCCATAAATTATCCAACTATCAGGAAAATACTTTTATTTAAGCTAGAACAAAGTAATCAATTAATTCAATTTATTTACTTTTCAAATGGAAAATTTGTGTAATTCAATTTTGATTAATCAGTCGGAATCCACCGGTTCGTATAAATACAAACTAATTGAGATTACGCACACTTTTGGTTGGTGTATTCACAAACAAAACAACGAATTTTACTTTTAAAATCATTGTTCGCCACTCGTTCTAACAAACGCATTTCTACACAATTGTTGAGAGCCAACGTAAAAGCGATTTTCTTTTATTTTCACCCGAGTAGAAATATTTTTTCCCTTAATGACTTCCGCCTTAATATCTTAGTGCTTTGAATATCTAGTCAATGTTGACATTCTTATTGTTTCTTGTAGTACAACCATTGTTCTGTTTTTCTTTCACGGACTTTAATTGTTGAGAGAAGACAAAACTGTCTGTCTGCAAACAATGTGTCATTCACTGTAGAGTGAGTATTCATATTATTTTAAATTAGTCCAGATGTTTTATAATTCAAATAATATCATGCTAATTTTGAGTACAACTGTAAAAGCAATTGACCACGTCAGAATATGAGCACCGTCAAAGGGTCGATGCAAGCCTTTCTTTATCCATTTTACATATACATCGAATAACATAAAAGCTCCACTTGATTCAATATATAGGATTACCAAGAATATACCTCAGAAAGCAGAATATCAAAATATATCCTTAAGATATAGTGAAGAGCCTGAAAGCTAAAATTTCTGGTCTTAAAATGTTTACCATACATAAAATATTGCACGATATTGCCTTTGTATAGAATACGAATTTACAATCGGTGATTTCCCTGCAAAGTCAAAGTTTTCTCGACACGTTATATTTTGATTTCGTTCTTCTTTGATCGGTCTCAATTTCATCCTGAATAACAGCCAAGAATAAATATCTTTGGTTCTAGAAAATTGTTCTACAAGATCCAGGAATAAAAACCAAAATACACAAAATTTCGATTTCTTACTTCAAGAAAAAGAATTTTTAACAGTGAAACAATTCATTAAGAGAAAAAAGCATATAACCGACACAAGTTTTTGAATTATCCATCTGATCCAAGTTCAGTAAAGATAAAAAAAATGATCTATTCATATTATTAGAGTCTTCCATGAAAAAGAAGACAAGAAAATCTATTTAGATTACATTAGTCGTGGTTGAGTTAAGAAATAAACATAAATTAACCGTCAAAGAAGATGTAACAGCATTTTTCATATTTGTTTTACTAAGAAACCTTTGAATGACGCAATATTTGAGAGTCAACGAAAAGAAAAGAAATTATAGGAGAATTTTTAATTCTGATTGACAACTAAATAGTGAGTTGACATAATGTGCATCAGAGTAAACGCAAGGTTGAGAGCAAATAAGGCAGTTGCACACAGATATTCTGTCGATCATTTGATGTTTGGGTACAAGTCGAGAGAATCAAAAGCAGGAATGGTTACCGAGACATTTAGGCATGCTTAAACGGAATCACAATTACTTTGATCAAAAAATTTCGCTTAGGACTGCATCGTAGAAACTCAAAACCTGGTAAAATTCGAACCGAAATCGTGTCCTCCAATAGGAGAAACTTCTGATAGCTAATTTAAATAAATAATTGTTCGCATTTTAGTGTCAGTATCACTCAAGATCGATACACACAGAGAAATATGCTTTCGTGTATTCGAAATAGAATCAATTTGATTTAGGCAGGTTGTTACAAGCACGCAACAATGATTTTCAATGAATATGTCAGGAACATACTTTTAGAAGCTACGGTAAAGTCAGCAAAAACACCCTTTATAGATTATTCGTAAAAATCAAACATCACACGAATTCTGTCTTCGCGATTCTAAAATATTAACGATATACGATTTAGCTTTTCGATATCAGATGTATTTTCGTACACGACAATTGAAACAGATTTATAAATATGGAATGAAACATTTTCGAATAGCAAAAGAATCACTATTTTACACACAATTTTTTTTTTCGTTCGGCACAAGTCAACGTTGATGTCAGAAGAAAATTTATAATGTAAGTCTCAATAAAATCAAACGTAATTTCTATTTTTATTTTTTTCTAGAATTTTAATTGACATGTCGATAGTAGATAAGTTGGTCGCTGATAATGGTCGTGATAGCATTTAAAAGAAGTAGTATGTTATGCTACAAGGGTGAAAAATAAGCGATTATTTTCAGGGCGAAGTGTATAGCACCTTGGGCTGCCCTTGGCAGCTCTCGGTTTCACTTCGTGCGGTCACTCCGGCCATGGTATAATTGCTTGTCTCTCCCTCGTGGCGCATTATATTTTTCATAACGAGTATACATAAGCTGAGTTTTTTATAACTTATTTTTAGGTTATGAGACACATTTATACTCCCAAAGCGAAGAACTTTTGTTCCCAAGACGCCATCGTCACTCCCAAGACGCTGTTTTCACTTCCTAATTAAAACTCTGATAGAACCGTGTTTCCGGCCTCAAAAATAGGGTCGTTAAATTTGTGAGACTCTAGAAATAATATTTTTTCTTATTTATAAATATAATTTGAATGGATTATTAATTTTAAATTCAAGGCGTTCAAGTACATGTCAAGACATAGGTACATGTCTGACTTCTGGTCCTGCTAATTTAAAAAAACGAAAAAAGGACTAATTTTTATTTATAATTTATGAAAAATAATAGAAAAGAAAAATTTTTATTCATAAATTCTAGTTATTTAATTTATTATACACTCCGCAAAACAATTAACGATCCACACCCCTAAAATTTTGCTTTTTTTAAATTGTCATAACTTTGACCCATTCCATTAAAAAAAAAGTTTATTTTACATCAAATTGAAGCTTGGAACCTTAGCTTTGACATTCTTTGTTAAACAAAATTTTAACATCGCAACAGATCGCGCTGCTGTCCAATGTTTCGATGAAAAAAA